>JAPDOI010000734.1:0-293634 GCA_029168955.1 Aplectana chamaeleonis
AGTGCGTCGGACGCCGTAGAAAGTGTACGGGATTCAAGTGGGAGTGCGCAGGACGCCGCAGAAATTGTGTGGGATCCAAATAACAGTGCGTCGGACGCCGTAGAAAGTGTGCTGGACCCAAGTGAGAGTGCGCAGAACGCCGTAGAAAGTGCGCGGGATCCAAATAGCAGTGCGTCGGACGTCGGTAAAAGTGTGCGGGACCCAAATGGGTGTGCACAGAACGCCGTAGAAAGTGTTTGGGACCCAAATGGGCGTGCGCAGAACGCCGTAGAAAGTGTACGGGATTCAAGTGGGAGTGCGCAGGACGCCGCAGAAATTGCGTGGAATCCAAGTAACAGTGCGTCGGACGCCGTAGAAAGTGAACGGGATTCAAGTGGGAGTGCGCAGGACGCCGCAGACATTGTGTGGGATTCAAATAACAGTGCGTCGGACGCCGTAGAAAGTGTGCGGGACCCAAGTGGGAGTGCGCAGAACGCCGTAGAAAGTGCGCGGGATCCAAATAGCAGTGCGTCGGACGTCGGTAAAAGTGTGCGGGACCCAAATGGGTGTGCACAGAACGCCGTAGAAAGTGGTTGGGACCCAAACGGGCGTGCGCAGAACGCCGTAGAAAGTGTACGGGATTCAAGTGGGAGTGCGCAGGACGCCGCAGAAATTGTGTGGGATCCAAATAACAGTGCGTCGGACGCCGTAGAAAGTGTACGGGATTCAAGTGGGAGTGCGCAGAACGCCGCAGACATTGTGTGGAATTCAAATAACAGTGCGTCGGACGCCGTAGAAAGTGTGCGGGACCCAAGTGGGAGTGCGCAGTACGCCGTAGAAAGTGCGCGGGATCCAAATAGCAGTGCGTCGGACGTCGTAAAAAGTGTGCGGGACCCAAATGGGTGTGCACAGAACGCCGTAGAAAGTGGTTGGGACCCAAACGGGCGTGCGCAGAACGCCGTAGAAAGTGTACGGGATTCAAGTGGGAGTGCGCAGGACGCCGCAGAAATTGTGTGGGATCCAAATAACAGTGCGTCGGACGCCGTAGAAAGTGTGCGGCACTCAAGTGGGAGTGCGCAGGACGCCGCAGACATTGTGTGGGATTCAAATAACAGTGCGTCGGACGCCGTAGAAAGTGTGCTGGACCCAAGTGGGAGTGCGCAGAACGCCGTAGAAAGTGCGCGGGATCCAAATAGCAGTGCGTCGGACGTCGGCAAAAGTGTGCGGGACCCAAATGGGTGTGCACAGAACGCCGTAGAAAGTGTTTGGGACCCAAATGGGCGTGCGCAGAACGCCGTAGAAAGTGTACGGGATTCAAGTGGGAGTGCGCAGGACGCCGCAGAAATTGTGTGGTATCCAAATAACAGTGCGTTGGACGCCGTAGAAAGTGTGCGGGACTCAAGTGGGAGTACGCAGGACGCCGCAGACATTGTGTGGGATTCGAATAACAGTGCGTCGGACGCCGTAGAAAGTGTGCGGGACCCAAGTGGGAGTGCGCAGAACGCCGTAGAAAGTGCGCGGGATCCAAATAGCAGTGCGTCGGACGTCGGTAAAAGTGTGCGGGACCCAAATGGGTGTGCACAGAACGCCGTAGAAAGTGGTTGGGACCCAAACGGGCGTGCGCAGGACGCCGTAGAAAGTGTACGGGATTCAAGTGGGAGTGCGCAGGACGCCGCAGAAATTGTGTGGGATCCAAATAACAGTGCGTCGGACGCCGTAGAAAGTGTGCGGGACCCAAGTGGGAGTGCGCAGAACGCCGTAGAAAGTGCGCGGGATCCAAATAACAGTGCGTCGGACGTCGTAAAAAGTGTGCGGGACCCAAATGGGTGTGCACAGAACGCCGTAGAAAGTGGTTGGGACCCAAACGGGCGTGCGCAGAACGCCGTAGAAAGTGTACGGGATTCAAGTGGGAGTGCGCAGGACGCCGCAGAAATTGTGTGGGATCCAAATAACAGTGCGTCGGACGCCGTAGAAAGTGTGCTGGACCCAAGTGGGAGTGCGCAGAACGCCGTAGAAAGTGCGCGGGATCCAAATAGCAGTGCGTCGGACGTCGGTAAAAGTGTGCGGGACCCAAATGGGTGTGCACAGAACGCCGTAGAAAGTGTTTGGGACCCAAATGGGCGTGCGCAGAACGCCGTAGAAAGTGTACGGGATTCAAGTGGGAGTGCGCAGGACGCCGCAGAAATTGTGTGGGATCCAAATAACAGTGCGTCGGACGCCGTAGAAAGTGTGCGGGACTCAAGTGGGAGTGCGCAGGACGCCGCAGACATTGTGTGGGATTCAAATAACAGTGCGTCGGACGCCGTAGAAAGTGTGCGGGACCCAAGTGGGAGTGCGCAGAACGCCGTAGAAAGTGCGCGGGATCCAAATAGCAGTGCGTCGGACGTCGGTAAAAGTGTGCGGGACCCAAATGGGTGTGCACAGAACGCCGTAGAAAGTGGTTGGGACCCAAACGGGCGTGCGCAGGACGCCGTAGAAAGTGTACGGGATTCAAGTGGGAGTGCGCAGGACGCCGCAGAAATTGTGTGGGATCCAAATAACAGTGCGTCGGACGCCGTAGAAAGTGTGCGGGACCCAAGTGGGAGTGCGCAGAACGCCGTAGAAAGTGCGCGGGATCCAAATAACAGTGCGTCGGACGTCGTAAATAGTGTGCGGGACCCAACTGGGTGTGCACAGAACGCCGTAGAAAGTGTTTGGGACCCAAATGGGCGTGCGCAGAACGCCGTAGAAAGTGTACGGGATTCAAGTGGGAGTGCGCAGGACGCCGCAGAAATTGTGTGGGATCCAAATAACAGTGCGTCGGACGCCGTAGAAAGTGTGCTGGACCCAAGTGGGAGTGCGCAGAACGCCGTAGAAAGTGCGCGGGATCCAAATAGCAGTGCGTCGGACGTCGGTAAAGTGTGCGGGACCCAAATGGGTGTGCACAGAACGCCGTAGAAAGTGTTTGGGACCCAAATGGGCGTGCGCAGAACGCCGTAAAAAGTGTACGGAATTCAAGTGGGAGTGCGCAGGACGCCGCAGACATTGTGTGGGATCCAAATAAATGTGCGTCGGACGCCGTAGAAAGTGTACGGGATTCTAGTGGGAGTGCGCAGGACGCCGCAGAAATTGTGTGGGATCAAATAACAGTGCGTCGGACGCCGTAGAAAGTGTGCGGGACCCAAGTGGGAGTGCGCAGAACGCCGTAGAAAGTGCGCGGGATCCAAATAGCAGTGCGTCGGACGTCGGTGAAAGTGTGCGGGACCCAACTGGGTGTGCACAGAACGCCGTAGAAAGTGGTTGGGACCCAAACGGGCGTGCGCAGAACGCCGTAGAAAGTGTACGGGATTCAAGTGGGAGTGCGCAGGACGCCGCAGAAATTGTGTGGGATCCAAATAACAGTGCGTCGGACGCCGTAGAAAGTGTGCTGGACCCAAGTGGGAGTGCGCAGAACGCCGTAGAAAGTGCGCGGGATCCAAATAGCAGTGCGTCGGACGTCGGTAAAAGTGTGCGGGACCCAAATGGGTGTGCACAGAACGCCGTAGAAAGTGTTTGGGACCCAAATGGGCGTGCGCAGAACGCCGTAGAAAGTGTACGGGATTCAAGTGGGAGTGCGCAGGACGCCGCAGAAATTGTGTGGGATCCAAATAACAGTGCGTCGGACGCCGTAGAAAGTGTGCGGGACCCAAGTGGGAGTGCGCAGAACGCCGTAGAAAGTGCGCGGGATCCAAATAGCAGTGCGTCGGACGTCGGTAAAAGTGTGCGGGACCCAAATGGGTGTGCACAGAACGCCGTATGAAGTGTGTGGGACCCAAGTTGGAGTGCGCCAGACGCCGTAGAAAGTGTACGGGATTCAAGTGGGAGTGCGCAGGACGCCGCAGAAATTGTGTGGGATCCAAATAAATGTGCGTCGGACGCCGTAGAAAGTGTGCGGGACTCAAGTGGGAGTGCGCAGGACGCCGCAGACATTGTGTGGGATTCAAATAACAGTGCGTCGGACGCCGTAGAAAGTGTGCGGGACCCAAGTGGGAGTGCGCAGAACGCCGTAGAAAGTGCGCGGGATCCAAATAGCAGTGCGTCGGACGTCGGTAAAAGTGTGCGGGACCCAAATGGGTGTGCACAGAACGCCGTAGAAAGTGGTTGGGACCCAAACGGGCGTGCGCAGGACGCCGTAGAAAGTGTACGGGATTTAAGTGGGAGTGCGCAGGACGCCGCAGAAATTGTGTGGGATCCAAATAACAGTGCGTCGGACGCCGTAGAAAGTGTGCGGGACCCAAGTGGGAGTGCGCAGAACGCCGTAGAAAGTGCGCGGGATCCAAATAACAGTGCGTCGGACGTCGTAAAAAGTGTGCGGGACCCAACTGGGTGTGCACAGAACGCCGTAGAAAGTGGTTGGGACCCAAACGGGCGTGCGCAGAACGCCGTAGAAAGTGTACGGGATTCAAGTGGGAGTGCGCAGGACGCCGCAGACATTGTGTGGGATTCAAATAACAGTGCGTCGGACGCCGTAGAAAGTGTGCGGGACCCAAGTGGGAGTGCGCAGAACGCCGTAGAAAGTGCGCGGGGTCCAAATAACAGTGCGTCGGACGTCGTAAAAAGTGTGCGGGACCCAACTGGGTGTGCACAGAACGCCGTAGAAAGTGGTTGGGACCCAAACGGGCGTGCGCAGAACGCCGTAGGAAGTGTTCGGGGTTCAAGTGGGAGTGGGCAGAACGCCGCAGACATTGTGTGGGATTCAAATAACAGTGCGTCGGACGCCGTAGAAAGTGTGCGGGACCCAAGTGGGAGTGCGCAGTACGCCGTAGAAAGTGCGCGGGATCCAAATAACAGTGCGTCGGACGTCGGTAAAAGTGTGCGGGACCCAAATGGGTGTGCACAGAACGCCGTAGAAAGTGGTTGGGACCCAAACGGGCGTGCGCAGGACGCCGTAGAAAGTGTACGGGATTCAAGTGGGAGTGCGCAGGACGCCGCAGACATTGTGTGGGATTCAAATAACAGTGCGTCGGACGCCGTAGAAAGTGTGCGGGACCCAAGTGGGAGTGCGCAGAACGCCGTAGAAAGTGCGCGGGATCCAAATAGCAGTGCGTCGGACGTCGGTAAAAGTGTGCGGGACCCAAATGGGTGTGCACAGAACGCCGTAGAAAGTGGTTGGGACCCAAACGGGCGTGCGCAGGACGCCGTAGAAAGTGTACGGGATTTAAGTGGGAGTGCGCAGGACGCCGCAGAAATTGTGTGGGATCCAAATAACAGTGCGTCGGACGCCGTAGAAAGTGTGCGGGACCCAAGTGGGAGTGCGGAGAACGCCGTAGAAAGTGCGCGGGATCCAAATAACAGTGCGTCGGACGTCGTAAAAGTGTGCGGGACCCAACTGGGTGTGCACAGAACGCCGTAGAAAGTGGTTGGGACCCAAACGGGCGTGCGCAGAACGCCGTAGAAAGTGTACGGGATTCAAGTGGGAGTGCGCAGGACGCCGCAGACATTGTGTGGGATTCAAATAACAGTGCGTCGGACGCCGTAGAAAGTGTGCGGGACCCAAGTGGGAGTGCGCAGAACGCCGTAGAAAGTGCGCGGGGTCCAAATAACAGTGCGTCGGACGTCGTAAAAAGTGTGCGGGACCCAACTGGGTGTGCACAGAACGCCGTAGAAAGTGGTTGGGACCCAAACGGGCGTGCGCAGAACGCCGTAGAAAGTGTACGGGATTCAAGTGGGAGTGCGCAGAACGCCGCAGACATTGTGTGGGATTCAAATAACAGTGCGTCGGACGCCGTAGAAAGTGTGCGGGACCCAAGTGGGAGTGCGCAGTACGCCGTAGAAAGTGCGCGGGATCCAAATAACAGTGCGTCGGACGTCGGTAAAAGTGTGCGGGACCCAAATGGGTGTGCACAGAACGCCGTAGAAAGTGGTTGGGACCCAAACGGGCGTGCGCAGGACGCCGTAGAAAGTGTACGGGATTCAAGTGGGAGTGCGCAGGACGCCGCAGAAATTGTGTGGGATCCAAATAACAGTGCGTCGGACGCCGTAGAAAGTGTGTGGAACCCAAGTGGGAGTGCGCAGAACGCCGTAGAAAGTGCGCGGGATCCAAATAGCAGTGCGTCGGACGTCGGTAAAAGTGTGCGGGACCCAAATGGGTGTGCACAGAACGCCGTAGAAAGTGGTTGGGACCCAAACGGGCGTGCGCAGGACGCCGTAGAAAGTGTACGGGATTCAAGTGGGAGTGCGCAGGACGCCGCAGAAATTGTGTGGGATCCAAATAACAGTGCGTCGGACGCCGTAGAAAGTGTGTGGGACCCAAGTGGGAGTGCGCAGAACGCCGTAGAAAGTGCGCGGGATCCAAATAACAGTGCGTCGGACGTCGTAAAAAGTGTGCGGGACCCAAGTGGGAGTGCGCAGAACGCCGTAGAAAGTGCGCGGGATCCAAATAGCAGTGCGTCGGACGTCGGTGAAAGTGTGCGGGACCCAACTGGGTGTGCACAGAACGCCGTAGAAAGTGGTTGGGACCCAAACGGGCGTGCGCAGAACGCCGTAGAAAGTGTACGGGATTCAAGTGGGAGTGCGCAGGACGCCGTAGAAAGTGCGCGGGATCCAAATAACAGTGCGGCGGACGTCGTAGAAAGTGTGCGGGACCCAAGTGGGAGTGCGCAGAACGCCGTAGAAAGTGCGCGGGATCCAAATAACAGTGCGTCGGACGTCGTAAAAAGTGTGCGGGACCCAAATGGGTGTGCGCAGAACGCCGTAGAAAGTGGTTGGGACCCAAACGGGCGTGCGCAGAACGCCGTAGAAAGTGTACGGGGTTCAAGGGGGAGAGCGCAGGACGCCGCAGACATTGTGTGGGATTCAGATAACAGTGCGTCGGACGCCGTAGAACGTGTGCGGGACCCAAGTGGGAGTGCGCAGAACGCCGTAGAAAGTGCGCGGGATCCAAATAGCAGTGCGTCGGACGTCGGTAAAAGTGTGCGGGACCCAAATGGGTGTGCACAGAACGCCGTAGAAAGTGGTTGGGACCCAAACGGGCGTGCGCAGAACGCCGTAGAAAGTGTACGGGATTCAAGTGGGAGTGCGCAGAACGCCGCAGACATTGTGTGGGATTCAAATAACAGTGCGTCGGACGCCGTAGAAAGTGTGCGGGACCCAAATGGGTGTGCACAGAACGCCGTAGAAAGTGGTTGGGACCCAAACGGGCGTGCGCAGAACGCCGTAGAAAGTGTACGGGATTCAAGTGGGAGTGCGCAGAACGCCGCAGACATTGTGTGGGATTCAAATAACAGTGCGTCGGACGCCGTAGAAAGTGTGCTGGACCCAAGTGGGAGTGCGCAGAACGCCGTAGAAAGTGCGCGGGATCCAAATAGCAGTGCGTCGGACGTCGGTAAAAGTGTGCGGGACCCAAATGGGTGTGCACAGAACGCCGTAGAAAGTGTTTGGGACCCAAATGGGCGTGCGCAGAACGCCGTAGAAAGTGTACGGGATTCAAGTGGGAGTGCGCAGGACGCCGCAGAAATTGTGTGGGATCCAAATAACAGTGCGTCGGACGCCGTAGAAAGTGTGCTGGACCCAAGTGGGAGTGCGCAGAACGCCGTAGAAAGTGCGCGGGATCCAAATAGCAGTGCGTCGGACGTCGGGAAAAGTGTGCGGGACCCAAATGGGTGTGCACAGAACGCCGTAGAAAGTGTTTGGGACCCAAATGGGCGTGCGCAGAACGCCGTAGAAAGTGTACGGGATTCAAGTGGGAGTGCGCAGGACGCCGCAGAAATTGTGTGGGATCCAAATAACAGTGCGTCGGACGCCGTAGAAAGTGTACGGGATTCAAGTGGGAGTGCGCAGGACGCCGCAGAAATTGTGTGGGATCCAAATAACAGTGCGTCGGACGCCGTAGAAAGTGTGCGGGACCCAAGTGGGAGTGCGCAGAACGCCGTAGAAAGTGCGCGGGATCCAAATAACAGTGCGTCGGACGTCGTAAAAAGTGTGCGGGACCCAACTGGGTGTGCACAGAACGCCGTAGAAAGTGGTTGGGACCCAAACGGGCGTGCGCAGAACGCCGTAGAAAGTGTACGGGATTCAAGTGGGAGTGCGCAGGACGCCGCAGAAATTGTGTGGGATCCAAATAACAGTGCGTCGGACGCCGTAGAAAGTGTGCTGGACCCAAGTGGGAGTGCGCAGAACGCCGTAGAAAGTGCGCGGGATCCAAATAGCAGTGCGTCGGACGTCGGTAAAAGTGTGCGGGACCCAAATGGGTGTGCACAGAACGCCGTAGAAAGTGTTTGGGACCCAAATGGGCGTGCGCAGAACGCCGTAGAAAGTGTACGGGATTCAAGTGGGAGTGCGCAGGACGCCGCAGAAATTGTGTGGGATCCAAATAACAGTGCGTCGGACGCCGTAGAAAGTGTACGGGATTCAAGTGGGAGTGCGCAGGACGCCGCAGACATTGTGTGGGATTCAAATAACAGTGCGTCGGACGCCGTAGAAAGTGTGCGGGACCCAAGTGGGAGTGCGCAGAACGCCTTGAGAAAGTGCGCGGGATCCAAATAGCAGTGCGTCGGACGTCGGTAAAAGTGTGCGGGACCCAAATGGGTGTGCACAGAACGCCGTATGAAGTGTGTGGGACCCAAGTTGGAGTGCGCCAGACGCCGTAGAAAGTGTACGGGATTCAAGTGGGAGTGCGCAGGACGCCGCAGAAATTGTGTGGGATCCAAATAAATGTGCGTCGGACGCCGTAGAAAGTGTGCGGGACTCAAGTGGGAGTGCGCAGGACGCCGCAGACATTGTGTGGGATTCAAATAACAGTGCGTCGGACGCCGTAGAAAGTGTGCGGGACCCAAGTGGGAGTGCGCAGAACGCCGTAGAAAGTGCGCGGGATCCAAATAGCAGTGCGTCGGACGTCGGTAAAAGTGCGCGGGACCCAAATGGGTGTGCACAGAACGCCGTAGAAAGTGGTTGGGACCCAAACGGGCGGGCGCAGGACGCCGTAGAAAGTGTACGGGATTCAAGTGGGAGTGCGCAGGACGCCGCAGAAATTGTGTGGGATCCAAATAACAGTGCGTCGGACGCCGTAGAAAGTGTGCGGGACCCAAGTGGGAGTGCGCAGAACGCCGTAGAAAGTGCGCGGGATCCAAATAACAGTGCGTCGGACGTCGTAAAAAGTGTGCGGGACCCAACTGGGTGTGCACAGAACGCCGTAGAAAGTGGTTGGGACCCAAACGGGCGTGCGCAGAACGCCGTAGAAAGTGTACGGGATTCAAGTGGGAGTGCGCAGGACGCCGCAGAAATTGTGTGGGATCCAAATAACAGTGCGTCGGACGCCGTAGAAAGTGTGCTGGACCCAAGTGGGAGTGCGCAGAACGCCGTAGAAAGTGCGCGGGATCCAAATAGCAGTGCGTCGGACGTCGGTAAAAGTGTGCGGGACCCAAATGGGTGTGCACAGAACGCCGTAGAAAGTGTTTGGGACCCAAATGGGCGTGCGCAGAACGCCGTAGAAAGTGTACGGGATTCAAGTGGGAGTGCGCAGGACGCCGCAGAAATTGTGTGGGATCCAAATAACAGTGCGTCGGACGCCGTAAAAAGTGTACGGGATTCAAGTGGGAGTGCGCAGGACGCCGCAGACATTGTGTGGGATTCAAATAACAGTGCGTCGGACGCCGTAGAAAGTGTGCGGGACCCAAGTGGGAGTGCGCAGAACGCCGTAGAAAGTGCGCGGGATCCAAATAGCAGTGCGTCGGACGTCGGTAAAAGTGTGCGGGACCCAACTGGGTGTGCACAGAACGCCGTAGAAAGTGGTTGGGACCCAAACGGGCGTGCGCAGAACGCCGTAGAAAGTGTACGGGATTCAAGTGGGAGTGCGCAGGACGCCGCAGACATTGTGTGGGATTCAAATAACAGTGCGTCGGACGCCGTAGAAAGTGTGCGGGACCCAAGTGGGAGTGCGCAGAACGCCGTAGAAAGTGCGCGGGATCCAAATAGCAGTGCGTCGGACGTCGGTAAAAGTGTGCGGGACCCAAATGGGTGTGCACAGAACGCCGTAGAAAGTGGTTGGGACCCAAACGGGCGTGCGCAGAACGCCGTAGAAAGTGTACGGGATTCAAGTGGGAGTGCGCAGGACGCCGCAGACATTGTGTGGGATTCAAATAACAGTGCGTCGGACGCCGTAGAAAGTGTGCGGGACCCAAGTGGGAGTGCGCAGAACGCCGTAGAAAGTGCGCGGGATCCAAATAACAGTGCGTCGGACGTCGTAAAAAGTGTGCGGGACCCAACTGGGTGTGCACAGAACGCCGTAGAAAGTGTTTGGGACCCAAATGGGCGTGCGCAGAACGCCGTAAAAAGTGTACGGGATTCAAGTGGGAGTGCGCAGGACGCCGCAGACATTGTGTGGGATTCAAATAACAGTGCGTCGGACGCCGTAGAAAGTGTGCGGGACCCAAGTGGGAGTGCGCAGAACGCCGTAGAAAGTGCGCGGGATCCAAATAGCAGTGCGTCGGACGTCGGTAAAAGTGTGCGGGACCCAAATGGGTGTGCACAGAACGCCGTAGAAAGTGGTTGGGACCCAAACGGGCGTGCGCAGAACGCCGTAGAAAGTGTACGGGATTCAAGTGGGAGTGCGCAGGACGCCGTAGAAAGTGGTTGGGACCCAAACGGGCGTGCGCAGAACGCCGTAGAAAGTGTACGGGATTCAAGTGGGAGTGCGCAGGACGCCGCAGAAATTGTGTGGGATCCAAATAACAGTGCGTCGGACGCCGTAGAAAGTGTGCGGGATCCAAGTGGGAGTGCGCAGAACGCCGTAGAAAGTGCGCGGGATCCAAATAGCAGTGCGTCGGACGTCGGTAAAAGTGTGCGGGACCCAAATGGGTGTGCACAGAACGCCGTAGAAAGTGGTTGGGACCCAAACGGGCGTGCGCAGGACGCCGTAGAAAGTGTACGGGATTCGAGTGGGAGTGCGCAGGACGCCGCAGAAAGTGGTTGGGACCCAAACGGGCGTGCGCAGAACGCCGTAGAAAGTGTACGGGATTCAAGTGGGAGTGCGCAGGACGCCGCAGAAATTGTGTGGGATCCAAATAACAGTGCGTCGGACGCCGTAGAAAGTGTGCTGGACCCAAGTGGGAGTGCGCAGAACGCCGTAGAAAGTGCGCGGGATCCAAATAGCAGTGCGTCGGACGTCGGTAAAAGTGTGCGGGACCCAAATGGGTGTGCACAGAACGCCGTAGAAAGTGTTTGGGACCCAAATGGGCGTGCGCAGAACGCCGTAGAAAGTGTACGGGATTCAAGTGGGAGTGCGCAGGACGCCGCAGAAATTGTATGGGATCCAAATAACAGTGCGTCGGACGCCGTAAAAAGTGTGCGGGATTCAAGTGGGAGTGCGCAGGACGCCGCAGACATTGTGTGGGATTCAAATAACAGTGCGTCGGACGCCGTAGAAAGTGTGCGGGACCCAAGTGGGAGTGCGCAGAACGCCGTAGAAAGTGCGCGGGATCCAAATAGCAGTGCGTCGAACGTCGGTAAAAGTGTGCGGGACCCAAATGGGTGTGCACAGAACGCCGTAGAAAGTGGTTGGGACCCAAACGGGCGTGCGCAGAACGCCGTAGAAAGTGTACGGGATTCAAGTGGGAGTGCGCAGAACGCCGCAGACATTGTGTGGGATTCAAATAACAGTGCGTCGGACGCCGTAGAAAGTGTGCGGGACCCAAATGGGTGTGCACAGAACGCCGTAGAAAGTGGTTGGGACCCAAACGGGCGTGCGCAGAACGCCGTAGAAAGTGTACGGGATTCAAGTGGGAGTGCGCAGAACGCCGCAGACATTGTGTGGGATTCAAATAACAGTGCGTCGGACGCCGTAGAAAGTGTGCTGGACCCAAGTGGGAGTGCGCAGAACGCCGTAGAAAGTGCGCGGGATCCAAATAGCAGTGCGTCGGACGTCGGTAAAAGTGTGCGGGACCCAAATGGGTGTGCACAGAACGCCGTAGAAAGTGTTTGGGACCCAAATGGGCGTGCGCAGAACGCCGTAGAAAGTGTACGGGATTCAAGTGGGAGTGCGCAGGACGCCGCAGAAATTGTGTGGGATTCAAATAACAGTGCGTCGGACGCCGTAAAAAGTGTACGGGATTCAAGTGGGAGTGCGCAGGACGCCGCAGACATTGTGTGGGATTCAAATAACAGTGCGTCGGACGCCGTAGAAAGTGTGCGGGACCCAAGTGGGAGTGCGCAGTACGCCGTAGAAAGTGCGCGGGATCCAAATAACAGTGCGTCGGACGTCGTAAAAAGTGTGCGGGACCCAAATGGGTGTGCACAGAACGCCGTAGAAAGTGGTTGGGACCCAAACGGGCGTGCGCAGAACGCCGTAGAAAGTGTACGGGATTCAAGTGGGAGTGCGCAGGACGCCGCAGAAATTGTGTGGGATCCAAATAACAGTGCGTCGGACGCCGTAGAAAGTGTGCGGGACTCAAGTGGGAGTGCGCAGGACGCCGCAGACATTGTGTGGGATTCAAATAACAGTGCGTCGGACGCCGTAGAAAGTGTGCTGGACCCAAGTGGGAGTGCGCAGAACGCCGTAGAAAGTGCGCGGGATCCAAATAGCAGTGCGTCGGACGTCGGTAAAAGTGTGCGGGACCCAAATGGGTGTGCACAGAACGCCGTAGAAAGTGTTTGGGACCCAAATGGGCGCGCGCAGAACGCCGTAGAAAGTGTACGGGATTCAAGTGGGAGTGCGCAGGACGCCGCAGAAATTGTGTGGTATCCAAATAACAGTGCGTCGGACGCCGTAGAAAGTGTGCGGGACTCAAGTGGGAGTGCGCAGGACGCCGCAGACATTGTGTGGGATTCGAATAACAGTGCGCAGAACGCCGTAGAAAGTGCGCGGGATCCAAATAGCAGTGCGTCGGACGTCGTAAAAAGTGTGCGGGACCCAAATGGGTGTGCACAGAACGCCGTAGAAAGTGGTTGGGACCCAAACGGGCGTGCGCAGAACGCCGTAGAAAGTGTACGGGATTCAAGTGGGGGTGCGCAGGACGCCGCAGAAATTGTGTGGGATCCAAATAACAGTGCGCCGGACGCCGTAGGAAGTGTGCGGGACTCAAGTGGGAGTGCGCAGGACGCCGCAGACATTGTGTGGGATTCAAATAACAGTGCGTCGGACGCCGTAGAAAGTGTGATGGACCCAAGTGGGAGTGCGCAGAACGCCGTAGAAAGTGCGCGGGATCCAAATAGCAGTGCGTCGGACGTCGGTAAAAGTGTGCGGGACCCAAATGGGTGTGCACAGAACGCCGTAGAAAGTGTTTGGGGCCCAAACGGGCGTGCGCAGAACGCCGTAGAAAGTGTACGGGATTCAAGTGGGAGTGCGCAGAACGCCGCAGACATTGTGTGGGGTCCAAATAACAGTGCGCCGGACGCCGTAGGAAGTGTGCGGGACCCAAGTGGGAGTGCGCAGAACGCCGTAGAAAGTGCGCGGGATCCAAATAACAGTGCGTCGGACGTCGTAAAAAGTGTGCGGGACCCAAATGGGTGTGCACAGAACGCCGTAGAAAGTGGTTGGGACCCAAACGGGCGTGCGCACAACGCCGTAGAAAGTGTACGGGATTCAAGTGGGAGTGCGCAGGACGCCGCAGAAATTGTGTGGGATCCAAATAACAGTGCGCCGGACGCCGTAGGAAGTGTGCGGGACTCAAGTGGGAGTGCGCAGGACGCCGCAGACATTGTGTGGGATTCAAATAACAGTGCGTCGGACGCCGTAGAAAGTGTGATGGACCCAAGTGGGAGTGCGCAGAACGCCGTAGAAAGTGCGCGGGATCCAAATAGCAGTGCGTCGGACGTCGGTAAAAGTGTGCGGGACCCAAATGGGTGTGCACAGAACGCCGTAGAAAGTGTTTGGGACCCAAATGGGCGTGCGCAGAACGCCGTAGAAAGTGTGCGCGACTCAAGTGTGAGTGCGCAGGACGCCGCAGACATTGTGTGGGATTCAAATAACAGTGCGTCGGACGCCGTAGAAAGTGTGCGGGACCCAAGTGGGAGTGCGCAGAACGCCGTAGAAAGTGCGCGGGATCCAAATAGCAGTGCGTCGGACGTCGGTAAAAGTGTGCGGGACCCAAATGGGTTTGCACAGAACGCCGTAGAAAGTGGTTGCGACCCAAACGGGCGTGCGCAGAACGCCGTAGAAAGTGTGCGGGACTCAAGTGGGAGTGCGCAGGACGCCGCAGACATTGTGTGGGATTCAAATAACAGTGCGTCGGACGCCGTAGAAAGTGTGCGGGACCCAAGTGGGAGTGCGCAGAACGCCGTAGAAAGTGCGCGGGATCCAAATAACAGTGGGTCGGACGTCGTAAAAAGTTTGCGGGACCCAAATGGGTGTGCACAGAACGCCGTAGAAAGCTACTGTGTGGGCCTGGTCCCGGCACGATTCGCCTTAGGCCATTGCTATACCAAAACTTTGCGACCGCGACAGGTGCGGTCCATTGTTACGAATCGTGCCGGGACCAGGCCCACACAGTAGAAAATTGCTGTCGCAGGAACAGTTTGCAGCACCTGTCGCGGTCGCTTGCTCGAAAGGGGATGTTATGCCTGAAATGTGGAAACCGTGCGGTAATCGGTCGCTGTCGCGGCTGTCCGTCGCAGTGCACTGCACTGCGACGGGTGCCAGCGACACCGAAACAGCCAAATCTAGTATCCTGCCTGGTGTTTCTTGGCCCTGAGCGACAGCGACGTCGCAGTCTTCTGCAACCGCGATAGACCTGTCGTGGGGTACAATGGCCTAAACTGTCTAAGGCCACCGTCATAGTCGGCCGAAAGCGGCCGTCCTAGTCCCACCCGGTCGATAGGTATGAGAAGCACGCAAAACGGGAGGAAATGAAGTGATAAAAATCATCCTCAGTTGGTAGAAATCCCCCTATGATGTGATAAAATTTGACCACAACTGATAAAAACCGTCTGGAATGATAAAAATCCACCTGATACGACCAAGGACGACATAGAGAAGGTGGATTTTTATCAGTTGAGGATGATTTTTATCATTTCATTCATTAAAGAGTTCCACAAAATTCGCATTCATTTCATGGGCCTGTAACTCTGTTCTGGGTAGATGCAGATGGCTTTTGAGAACAATATCGGATCATGCTTTCAGAAATCGCTTCAGAAATGTACTATTCTATTTGAATGACATAATTTTCTAGGCAAACTTCCCCTCCAAGAACCTTCATTTTCAGGCTACTACATTCTGATTGTGATTCTCCTCTGTGCAATCGCCGTCAGCATTTCAATGGCATTTCTAGCTATCAGCAGACAATACATACAAAAAGGTAAACCTCCTTTTCTCGACCATTAGTCAGCAAACAAAAAAAAACAATACAAGGTTCTAACGGAACATAAGTCGGAAAACTAACAGTATTTCAACGAATGGCCCATCTCCGCTCCCGAATTGGCCTCTAAAGAGGGATGCTCAAAAGTTACGGTGTACCGGAAAAAGGTATGGTTTCCGTATCCGATTTAGTCTGGGGCATGGACCAGGCAGCCTGCCGTGCGGTGTTTTTGCATCAATGGCTAACGGGGTTTCGATTCGCGCGCTGCGATCTACAGTCGCAGCCCCGTCCATTCATCAGATTCTACAATCCCCGCTCCAAGTTCTGTAAGAGCGTGGAGCATTTTCCAAACATGAAAAAAGGCCGATGTTTGTAACTTTTTTTGTACGAACACTTTTTCGGGTCGTGAAAACGCTCTCATATTCACAGCCCGAATTACTACATTTTAATATGCTTTGTGGACCGAGGTTTGCTAAAGTCGTTTTGTTTTTGGATGAAATTGTTTTTGCGGGTGTTTTTCGAAAACGTCGGGCTCGGAACAGTGCGGAGAAACTTTGAGTAGTAATTGTACAAGTAATAGAGTAGCAATCTCTGTATATGTGCAGTACATTAACCCATTCACGACCGCGTGTCCCACCGGTGGGACACGCGTTGACTACCACTTCGGACCGCGTGTCCCACCGGTGGGACACTGTTTTTAAAAATCGATTTCTCCACCGCATGAATGAATTTCTAAACCTTCTTATGATCAATGTATTAACCTATGCGAGAGTCGACTATAAACTTCGTGGTCCGCTGGCAGCTTCACCACTACAATACTTCTGACCCTTCGAATGCAGCGAGGTCGAAAGCCGCAATTTTGAGTACAGATCGCATTTTTACAAATGATCAAAGGCGAATTTTCACTTTTTCTCATTACTCGAGGAACAATCCTTACTTCTAAAAGTGGTCAGATCGTATAGCACTATTTAATATATCACAGAAATATGATTACTGATACTACGCACCATTCCCGCGTTGAAAATCGGCTTTTGTTTCGCCCGTATTTTATTCACAGCAATTTTTTCATACAAAAATCACCAATGTAGAGACGTTTGGTCTATTTTGGAAGTCCTGCTAGGTTATGGTTGGTGTACCGTGGCCGGGGCTCCATCTTCGGTGAAAACTACCTTGGAGAGGAGTGGAAGAGAAAATGGGGACGGGCCAGAGCAGAAAACGAGTGAAAATCTGAAAAAAAATGTTATTCAACTAATCATTCCTAGCCAATATGTAATAATAGAACTATTTTCTACGTCTAAATGTGAAAGAAACAAACGCTCAAGAAGGTTTTTTTTCGAAAAATCTAACCCTAGAAGGCACCGAACCGGAGAGGTGAGTGGGTGACAGAGAAAAAAAAATGGGCGAAGTTCTAAAAAAAAGTCATTTCCATCAGCATTCCCAGTAAATATGAAAATTGAGGAGCATTTTCTACGTCTAAATGCCAAAAAGAATGCTAACAACGTTTACTACAAAAAAAAACTCCTGTGGGAATGCGATAGACCGCAAGAGCGGGGGGGGAAGCTAACGCAAAAATAGTGCAAATCTGAAAATTTCATTTCTCTGAGCATTTCCTGTCAACTGAAGAACAGAAGAATGTCTACCATGGTAATCTACAAAAATTACTGTTTCAGAGCGCTAAAATTCAACGAACTGACGTGATTTTAAGGATGGTCTTATCCACACAGTTAAAATTTAAGGAGGCCGTTTCTCTCAAAGGAAAGAGTTTTGGAAGCTCAAACTTTGGCATCATGATTTTGACTTCAACAGCCGTACATTGAACAAAAAAAAAACGAAAATCGATTTTTCGGTGGCGTGCCATTCGAGCAAAAGTGGCCCACCGGTGGGACACTGTATACGGTGACGCAATATTGCACGCGGTCCGAACGTGCAGCCACCCAAAATTAGGCGTGGTCGTGAATGGGTCAAAGGCAGTGTTCTCGATGATTTTCGTTCCCGAGTTTTTCACATAAAACAATGCGTTGGCCTTCAAATGTTACCAAAATTGCGAAGATTCGGCGAGAAACGCATTAAAACGTCGTATTTCAGGGTTGTTGCTCTATAACATGGACTAGTTGTCCGGTTGGATGAACATGTTCATGGTGGTTGTCACCGGTGAAAAATTGGGCTTCCCAAAAATAGAAGAATATTTTAGGCAAAAACAGTATTAGTTAGGATCCGAAGGAAAGAACGGAGCAACACAAAATAGAGAATTGCAAAAGAAGGGTCCACAAACGATTTCATTGTTACAACAAACAGTTCCACTGAGAGTAAAGAAGCGCGGTGAGAGTAAAGGATTTCGTGCCTTTCTGGTGCGTTTTCTCGGTTTCTTCGTCATTTCAGTTCTACTCGGGGGCCAAACAATCGATTTAGCGATTAATCTCAAAATCGAAGATTATCGTGAACACTGCCTTCAATGAAGAAGACTCAATGCTTACCTCCGCGCTACATAACCTAAAATAAGAGGTTGCCCTCATACTTACCTAGACCTTAGATCCACTGTGTTTCGTTGAGACGAGTTTTTGACCATTTTACACTGACTGCCTACCTGGTCCGACTTTCGGTGAACCGATTCGAAAAAATTTTCAAATATATTCGAATCGAAAATATTCGAATCTATTCGGTTTTTGTACGGCGACAACGGGGTCATTTGATTACTATTTGATTTTCGGATTTCAAAATATGTACCTGTCATCCAAATATTATTCGACTTATGGACTTCGAAAAAACGAGTCGTTCAAATCGATTCGATATTCGGTCTTTTGGTCTGGAGCATTACTTTACAATGATGTTATCATTTCAGACCAAATGCCGTCGAAGCGGATTTTGCGAATGCTGTTCATCCACGAATATCGAAAACGAAGATCGGCTACGACTTTGAGGAGCTCGTTCTATACTCATTACATGGAAAAAGAAATGTATAGCGTTTGTTATTGTTTGAGACTTCGAATCTGAAAATGTGATATCAAGGATTCATTCAGTCAAAGACCAAAAGTCCCTGAATTGGCGTTGATATGCAGCATTCTCGAAGAGATTGCTGACTCTCATAGAAATCTCCGGAGGAAGACCGAGCAGAAAATGCAGAGAAAATCCGTATGTTTAACCTTACTCCATGCTTCTCCATTCCTCGCCAATATCATTACTTTCAGGTTCAACACGAATGGGCGCGGGTCTTCTCCCGTTTCGACTACTTCTTCCTTTTTGTCTTCGAACTGCTCAATATGGCTGCCTTGGCAGTTTTTCTACGAGTTGCCTGGTTGCCGACACCGGAACTTAGAGATCAGATATTATGAATACGTCAAAATCTTGATGTATGTATGCTCTTAAAGAGGTGCTACACAAGGCTTCAGTGAATATACCAGCACAGCTTCCAAGCTGACATTTCTAATGTTCTACGGGCCTCTTCGGTTGATCGGTTGAATTTTCCCATTTTCGAGGGATTTTATGTTATGGTGTTTGTAAATGTTGGACTGATGTGAAACCAGTGCACCAAGACCGCATATTTTTTCTGATTTTTTCATACACTCCACAAACTTATGGGAAGTTCTGTTGACAAGGATTCGTGGACTAGATGCATTCAAGACGCAGGAAGACCGAACATTTCTTAAAGGCAGTGGTCGCGATCAAATATGCTTGTCGTCTTTGTCTCTCTAAACCCTTTTCTGGGTCTTGAGTAGTAGGACCTATAAGAAAAAATCGCGAAAAAACCATTGTTTTGGGCAAAATTTGAAGCCTGAACTTTCTTGTCTTTTGACGGTGGACGAGCTCACTCCATATCATCGGCATCGATGACCTCTTATATCAAGAACATAAGCTGGCTTGAAATTGAGGTTCAATCAATGCAGCTTCGGATTTATGTACACATCTAGTCAAAAACATTGACTGAAGTGCTTGCTTTCATTGTTTAACTGTTTTATTAGGTAAATTTGCATTTATTTCGTCCTCTGAATGTCGATGATTTTTGACTGCTCGGCATGAGACTGCGATCTAATTCGTCATCGCTGTGCACGTGTGCACGAACTGGCTGCTTTGGGCCTTAGAAACTCTAATTCTAGCCCGTTTTTCACCGCTCTACCTTTATAGTTTTTCAGCTGTTTTTTATCTAAGCTGATTTTTGTAGTTTTTTCTTTAACGTTTTTCATCGTGATCACTGCCTTTAATCATCCATAGTGCTGTATACACTCTCAGCCAATCATGCCGTCTTCCATGTGAGTAATGAAAAGGCTCAATAGTGAAAAAGAGATTGGGAAAAATCTAAAATACAAGGCAACAACCACTCAGGCAAACCATCGCTCGGAGCAGGACCGGAGAGCGACTCGAGCGACGCTGTCTCTCCGCTCCGAGCGAAATCAGCCATCTATCCAGGCCACAGCAGCCGCTCTCCGGGCGACCGCAGTCCCGCTCGGAGCGATATTGAGTCGCACTTGGCACTGCGGTAGCTGTCCGGGCGATGATGTCATAATTGGGAGGAGCCGGTGTCGCTCCGAGCGATGGTTTGTCTGAGTAACTATTATAGTGAAAACCAAGATCTCGTGCAGAATCTACCACTGCGAGCGCTGCACCCTCGCATGTATAGGAATGTGTCGTAGGTACCGAGTTTACTTGAATTCGCCCAAATACAGTCTTTCGTGGAGCCAGGGGCAGCTGCGTTTCCTTAGCCCCTTAGCCCATCTCAGGAATGGTGTTATACGGCCCCCATTCGGCTCTCGTAAACAAAATTGATGATCCCCAATAGATAAAGGGCAGAATCCTACTATATATATCGCTCCAGCCGCGAAGCGGCTGGAGAGGTTTGGTTTTGCCTAGGCCTTGTGATCACTTAGAATTTTATAAAATAGTTTATAGAATCTTTGAAACAAAATTTCTGAAGATTTCCTTCTGGATATAAGCGAAGGGGTCCAGAAGACACCTGCTGTCCGAATTTCAGCAAAATCGCTTCACAAATAACAGAGTTGTGAGCCCGAAAGCTTAAGAAAGTTTCATGGTGTGCGCCGTAGGCCGTGAGCCGTAGGCCGTAGGCCGTAGGCCGTAGGCCGTGGGCCGTAGGCCGTGGGCCGTCACGCTTTTCAGTCCTCACTGCTAATAGCCACTGCCAATGGTCTCAAGCAATCAACTTGGCAGACAGGTAAGTTGGTAGGAGGTACGTAGGCTGGTAATTAACCGATTTGTAGGTGAGGGGGGATTCTGATGACGTCATCGGGACGTCGTGAAAAGTGCTTCGGGCTTCTGATGAAGTCATCGGGACGTCGTGAAAAGTGCCTCGAGTTTCTGATGACGTCATCGGGACGTCGTGAGAGTGCTTCGGGCTTCTGATGAGGTCATGGGGACGTCGTGAAAAGTGCTTCGGGCTTCTTATAACGTCATCGGGACGTCGTGAGAGTGCTTCGGGCTTCTGATGACGTCATCGGGACGTCGTGAAAAGTGCTTCGGGCTTCTGATGACGTCATCGGGACGTCGTGAAAGTGCTTCGGGCTTCTAATGACGTCATCGGGACGCCGTGAAAAGTGCTTCGGGCTTCTGATGACGTCATCGGGACGTCGTGAAAGTGCTTCGGGCTTCTGATGACGTCATCGGGACGTAGTGAAAAGTGCTTCGGGCTTCTGATGACGTCATCGGGACGTCGTGAGTGCTTCGGGCTTCTGATGAGGTCATGGGGACGTCGTGAGAGTGCTTCGGGCTTCTGATGACGTCATCGGGACGTCGTGAAAGTGCTTCGGGCTTCTGATGACGTCATCGGGACGCCGTGAAAAGTGCTTCGGGCTTCTGATGACGTCATCGGGACGTCGTGAAAAGTGCTTCGGGCTTCTGATGACGTCATCGGGACGTCGTGAAAAGTGCTTCGGGCTTCTGATGACGTCATCGGGACGTCGTGAAAGTGCTTCGGGCTTCTAATGACGTCATCGGGACGCCGTGAAAAGTGCTTCGGGCTTCTGATAACGTCATCGGGACGTCGTGAAAAGTGCTTCGGGCTTCTGATGACGTCATCGGGACGTCGTGAAAGTGCTTCGGGCTTCTAATGACGTCATCGGGACGCCGTGAAAAGTGCTTCGGGCTTCTGATGACGTCATCGGGACGTCGTGAAAGTGCTTCGGGCTCCTGATGACGTCATCGGGACGTCGTAAAAAGTGCCTCGAGTTTCTGATGACGTCATTGGGACGTCGTGAAAAGTGCGGGCCTACCCCAGACGGGGGGGGGGGCACTCAAGATTCAAGTTAGAAATGGAATGAACCACCGATCTATAACGCTATCAATCAAAGTATTTCTACACAACTTCATCAACAACAATGACTGATAGCAGCATCAAGCACCTTTTATCAAGGTTTCCATTCATTTTCTGGAGAAAGTCGTGGGTGCCTTCTGCTCTAGGATAGTCCCAAGAGTGCTTCGGGCTTCTGATGACGTCATCGGGACATCGTGAGAAGTGCGGGACTATCCTAGACGGGGCACTCAAGATTCAAGTCAGAAATGGAATGAACCACCGATCTATAACGCTATCAATCAAAGTATCTCTACACAACTTCATCAACAACAATGACTGATAGCAGCATCAAGCACCTTTTATCAAGGTTTCCATTCATTTTCATGAGAAAGTCGTGGGTGCCCCGTCTAGGATAGTCCCAAGAGTGCTTCGGGCTTCTGATGACGTCATCGGGACATCGTGAGAAGTGCGGGACTATCCCTAGACGGGGCACTCAAGATTCAAGTCAGAAATGGAATGAACCACCGATCTATAACGCTATCAATCAAAGTATCTCTACACAACTTCATCAACAACAATGACTGATAGCAGCATCAAGCACCTTTTATCAAGGTTTCCATTCATTTTCATGAGAAAAGTCGTGGTGCCCCCCTCCCGTCTAGGATAGTCCCAAGAGTGCTTCGGGCTTCTGATGACGTCATCGGGACATCGTGAGAAGTGCGGGACTATCCTAGACGGGGGCACTCAAGATTCAAGTCAGAAATGGAATGAACCACCGATCTATAACGCTATCAATCAGTGTATCTCTACACAACTTCATCAACAACAATGACTGATAGCAGCATCAAGCACCTTTTATCAAGGTTTCCATTCATTTTCATGAGAAAGTCGTGGGTGCCCCCCCCGTCTAGGATAGTCCCAAGAGTGCTTCGGGCTTCTGATGATGTCATCGGGACATCGTGAGAAGTGCGGGACTATCCTAGACGGGGGGGGGGCACTCAAGATTCAAGTCAGAAATGGAATGAACCACCGATCTATAACGCTATCAATCAAAGTATCTCTACACAACTTCATCAACAACAATGACTGATAGCAGCATCAAGCACCTTTTATCAAGGTTTCCATTCATTTTCATCAGAAAGTCGTGGGTGCCCCCCGTCTAGGATAGTCCCAAGAGTGCTTCGGGCTTCTGATGACGTCATCGGGACGTCGTGAAAAGTGCTTCGGGCTTCTGATGACGTCATCGGGACGTCGTGAAAGTGCTTCGGGCTTCTAATGACGTCATCGGGACGCCGTGAAAAGTGCTTCGGGCTTCTGATGACGTCATCGGGACGTCGTGAAAGTGCTTCGGGCTTCTGATGACGTCATCGGGACGTAGTGAAAAGTGCTTCGGGCTTCTGATGACGTCATCGGGACGTCGTGAGAGTGCTTCGGGCTTCTGATGAGGTCATGGGGACGTCGTGAGAGTGCTTCGGGCTTCTGATGACGTCATCGGGACGTCGTGAAAGTGCTTCGGGCTTCTGATGACGTCATCGGGACGCCGTGAAAAGTGCTTCGGGCTTCTGATGACGTCATCGGGACGTCGTGAAAAGTGCTTCGGGCTTCTGATGACGTCATCGGGACGTCGTGAAAAGTGCTTCGGGCTTCTGATGACGTCATCGGGACGTCGTGAAAGTGCTTCGGGCTTCTAATGACGTCATCGGGACGCCGTGAAAAGTGCTTCGGGCTTCTGATGACGTCATCGGGACGTCGTGAAAAGTGCTTCGGGCTTCTGATGACGTCATCGGGACGTCGTGAAAGTGCTTCGGGCTTCTAATGACGTCATCGAGACGCCGTGAAAAGTGCTTCGGGCTTCTGATGACGTCATCGGGACGTCGTGAAAGTGCTTCGGGCTCCTGATGACGTCATCGGGACGTCGTAAAAAGTGCCTCGAGTTTCTGATGACGTCATTGGGACGTCGTGAAAAGTGCGGGCCTACCCCAGACGGGGCACTCAAGATTCAAGTTAGAAATGGAATGAACCACCGATCTATAACGCTATCAATCAAAGTATTTCTACACAACTTCATCAACAACAATGTCTGATAGCAGCATCAAGCACCTTTTATCAAGGTTTCCATTCATTTTCTGGAGAAAGTCGTGGGTGCCCCCCCCCCGTCTAGGATAGTCCCAAGAGTGCTTCGGGCTTCTGATGACGTCATCGGGACATCGTGAGAAGTGCGGGACTATCCTAGACGGGGGGGGCACTCAAGATTCAAGTCAGAAATGGAATGAACCACCGATCTATAACGCTATCAATCAAAGTATCTCTACACAACTTCATCAACAACAATGACTGATAGCAGCATCAAGCACCTTTATCAAGGTTTCCATTCATTTTCATGAGAAAGTCGTGGGTGCCCCCGTCTAGGATAGTCCCAAGAGTGCTTTCGGGCTTCTGATGACGTCATCGGGACATCGTGAGAAGTGCGGGACTATCCTAGACGGGGGCACTCAAGATTCAAGTCAGAAATGGAATGAACCACCGATCTATAACGCTATCAATCAAAGTATCTCTACACAACTTCATCAACAACAATGACTGATAGCAGCATCAAGCACCTTTTATCAAGGTTTCCATTCATTTTCATGAGAAATCGTGGGTGCCCCTCCCGTCTAGATAGTCCCAAGAGTGCTTCGGGCTTCTGATGACGTCATCGGGACATCGTGAGAAGTGGGACTATCCTAGACGGGGGCACTCAAGATTCAAGTCAGAAATGGAATGAACCACCGATCTATAACGCTATCAATCAAAGTATCTCTACACAACTTCATCAACAACAATGACTGATAGCAGCATCAAGCACCTTTTATCAAGGTTTCCATTCATTTTCATGAGAAAGTCGTGGGTGCCGTCTAGGATAGTCCCAAGAGTGCTTCGGGCTTCTGATGATGTCATCGGGACATCGTGAGAAGTGCGGGACTATCCTAGACGGGGCACTCAAGATTCAAGTCAGAAATGGAATGAACCACCGATCTATAACGCTATCAATCAAAGTATCTCTACACAACTTCATCAACAACAATGACTGATAGCAGCATCAAGCACCTTTTATCAAGGTTTCCATTCATTTTCATCAGAAAGTCGGTGCCCCCGTCTAGGATAGTCCCAAGAGTGCTTCGGGCTTCTGATGACGTCATCGGGACATCGTGAGAAGTGCGGGACTATCCCTAGACGGGGGGGCACTCGAGATTCAAGTCAGAAATGGAATGAACCACCGATCTATAACGCTATCAATCAAAGTATTTCTACACAACTTCATCAACAACAATGACTGATAGCAGCATCAAGCACCTTTTATCAAGGTTTCCATTCATTTTCATGAGAAAGTCGTGGGTGCCCCCCCCCGTCTAGGATAGTCCCAAGAGTGCTTCGGGCTTCTGATGACGTCATCGGGACATCGTGAGAAGTGCGGGACTATCCTAGACGGGGGGGATGCACTCAAGATTCAAGTCAGAAATGGAATGAACCACCGTTCTATAACGCTATCAATCAAAGTATTTCTACAGAGCTTTATCAACAACAATGAGTGATAGCAGCATCAAACATCTTTTATCAGGGTTTCCATTCACTTTCATGAGAAACTCGGGGGTGCCCCGTCAAGGATAGTCCCAAGAGTGCTTCGGGCTTCTGATGACGTCATCGGGACATCGTGAGAAGTGCGGGCCTACCCCAGACGGGGGGGGGGGGCACTCAAGATTCAAGTCAGAAATGGAATGAACCACCGATCTACAACGCTATCAATCAAAGTATTTCTACAGAACTTCATCAACAAGAATGATTGATAGCAGCATCAAACATCTTTTATCAGGTTTTCCATTCATTTTCATGGCAAAATCGTGGGTGACCCCCCCCCGTCTAGGATAGTCCCAAAAGTGCTTCGGGCTTCTGATGACGTCATCGGGACGTCGTGAAAAGTGCTTCGAGCTTCTGATGAAGTCATCGGGACGTCGTGGAAACCCGGATAGTGGGCAGGAGTTCGGGACCCGTTGCTGCTCATCCGAAAAGTTGTGAAGACCACCCCGTAGAGTGAGCAGGAGCCCAGACTCGATGCTAGCCATCCGAGAAATTATGCCCCGGAATTCGCGCAGGAGAGAACACCTTGCAAAACTTCTGAAAAAGTGTAAGGATGACAAGCATAGCAAGCAGAAAGTTTGAGATGTTATGTGAGTCATGTCAGGTCATGTTGCCAGGCTGCTTTTCAGTTTCGTAAGGTCATTCACACAACCCCATTTTGAGAGCTCCCTCTTCCTTCTTCACCAGCCTACTGATTTTTTCTGCAATAAATGGTATATGCTTGCTTATTAGCATCCAAATTCAAAAACAAATTGTTAGAACTATCTCCATTCGCAGCTCAGCAGAGCTTTTTCATATCAGATTCATGGAATCGAAGCGGCTGTTCTGCGAACGAATGGAAGGCAACGGAAACGAAATAATGAGTATGTAAAACTGCTTTGTTCCACTGATGTGAAAGTGTCCAGATGGAATGGAAGGTAGTTTCTGAC
Source organism: Aplectana chamaeleonis (assembly GCA_029168955.1). Classification (NCBI taxonomy): domain Eukaryota; kingdom Metazoa; phylum Nematoda; class Chromadorea; order Rhabditida; family Cosmocercidae; genus Aplectana; species Aplectana chamaeleonis. The sequence goes on from JAPDOI010000734.1 coordinate 26,004, forward strand.
TGTCCCGGTTTTAAGTTAGTTTCATTTGAAAGCGAAGAACTGCAGGCAGATTCTGCATCCGGCTGTAGGCCAGCAGGCTTTCATGATTATCGACCGGGCTGGCTACGTCTGGGCGACCAACTATAACCGGGGCCTAAGGTCCCTGTCAGAGCTGGTTGAGAAAATCACAGTGGCCGACCCGTTCGATACGTATGAAAAACATGGAAGGTGCAAATAACACCCGGTGTAGCCAGATGTGGCTGACGCGATCAATATGAATGAATTATGTGGAACGATATCATGGATATCATTCATTTCTTAGCTAATATCATGTGAACATCGGTCTTGTCAGCCACATCGAGTGATTTTTCTGAGATAGTTTTACAACAGTTTGGGTCATTGATTCTTGTGACCACAGAAAGAGGACTGATCTAGTGGGGAGATGAAGAGGTCTTTGTTCGAAATTCTTGCATGGGATATTACAGCGTAATATCAAGAAAAAGTGAACAATTCTGTAAAAAAGGGGTCTCCCAAGCAGAAGTGGTTTGGTTAGCGTTACAAATGCTTCAACAAAAAGGGAACAATAGGAAAGCGGAATGAGGAGAGTCTACAAAAAATGAACAATATCCCCCAAGAACTCTTTTCTTTTTCGAAGCTTCCAAACAGCGGAAACAAACCGTTGTGGTATTTTACGAGGAAGAATTGACTGGTTCCCTAAAACAATTTAACATCATCTCCCCTTTTAATGATAGCTATGAGGTTCACATGCATATATACATATTTTATCGGCACTCACATAATCAAAGTCCTTTATGGAGCCAAAAGCGCTTCCTCATAGAGAACCACAACGGTTTGTTTCCGCTGTTTGGAAGCTTCGAAAAAGAAAAGAGTTCTTGGGGGATATTGTTCATTTTTTGTAGACTCTCCTCATTCCGCTTTCCTATTTTTCCCTTTTTGTTGAAGCATTTGTAACGCTAACCAAACCACTTCTGCTTGGGAGACCCCTTTTTTACAGAATTTTGGTAAATTTGTGTGTGCGTGTGTGTGTGTATGTATGTGTGCGTTTCTCTTTGTGTTTGTTCGACCGTTTATTCGGCTTGCCTTTCAAGGCGGGCAACCTAACGGGGATGGGCTCAGAAAGTGTGCAGGACGTCGTCAAAGTAGGGGTGCAGGACCTTAGAAGTGATGCTCAGTACATCATAGGGAGGGTACGGGACCCGAATTGTAGTGCGCCAGACGCCGTAGGATGTGTGCGGGACCCAAGTGGGAGTGCGCAGGACGCTGTAGAAAGTGTGCAGGATCCAAGTGGGAGTGCGCAGGGCGCCGTAGGAAGTGGGCGGGTCTCAAGTGGGAGTGCGCAGGACGCCGTATAAAGTGTGCGGGACCCGAGTGAGAGTGCGCCGGACGCCGTAGGAAGAGTGCAGGACCCGAGTGAGAGTGAGCCGAACGCCATAGAAAGTGTGCGGGACCCGAGTGAGAGTGCGCAGGACGCAGTAGAATGTGTGCGGGACCCAAGTGGGAGGGCGCCGGACGCCGTAGAAAGTGTGCGGGATCCGAGTGAGAGTGCGCCGGACGCCGTAGAAAGTGTGCGGGACCCGAGTGAGAGTGCGTCGGACGCCGTAGAAAGTGTGCGGGACCCGAGTGAGAGTGCGCCGGACGCCGTAGAAAGTGTGCGGGACCCGAGTGAGAGTACGCCGGACGCCGTATAAAGTGTGCGGGACCCAAGTGGGAGTGCGCCGGCCGCCGTAGAAAGTGTGCGGGACCCAAGTGGGAGTGCGCAGGACGCCGTATAATGTGTGCGGGACCCAAGTGGGAGGGCGCCGGACGCCGTAGAAAGTGTGCGGGACCCGAGTGAGAGTGCGCCGGACGCCGTAGAAAGTGTGCGGGACCCGAGTGAGAGTGCGCCGGACGCCGTAGAAAGTGGGCGGGATCTAAGTGGGAGTGCGCAGGACGCCGTATAAAGTGTGTGCGGGACCCCAGTGAGAGTGCGCCGGACGCCGTAGAAAGTGTGCGGAACCCAAGTGAGAGTGCGCCGGCCGCCGTAGAAAGTGTGCGGGAACCAAGTGCGGAGAGCGCCGGTCGCCGTAGAAAGTGTGCGGGACCCAAGTGGGAGTGCTAGGGGCGCCGCATAAAATGTGTGAGACCCGAGGGAGATCGCGCCGTAGGAAGTGTGTGAGACCCAAAAGGAGGCGTTCCACGCCGCAGAAAACGTGTGAGACTCAAGAGAGAGAGAGCGCATTACTTCAGAATCTTTATGTGCGTCTAAAAGAGAGCGTACACCACTCCTTTCTTCAGGTCCCCTACCCTTCACCACTCAATTCAACTGCTTAGCTGTTTATATGCACTAACTTTTCTAAATCGGGTTTATATACGATGAAAATAAGAGTTAATCAAAATCTGCATCCATGAAACACAAACATCATTCTACTTCATTTGGCACTAAAAGTAGCAGGGGGTCGGTTGATCATGAAAACGTTTAGTAAATTCCAAACAGCGGTTGTCCTTATCATGACAAAATTAAGATAAATCAGAGGCCAGTTCAGGATCTTATAAAACGGAAGAACCACCGGTGTGTCACGTTACAGATAAGGAGGTAAACGGGCGTAGCAAGGTTTGGAATGCTTTGTGATTTCCCATGGTTTAAGTGTTGCCGCCTAAACCAGCTTATGGGCCGGCGCAGGAAGAAAGAAAGCACCGAGTTATTTGCCTTATACCCAATATGCCGGCGAAGCCGACAAATGGGCCGGCGCAGCCGGGCCCCAGCGGCAGAGGCCGGCGTCAGCCGCCCGACGCCGCTGGTATAAAATAAGTGGAGAGCGGTGTGTCATCATTCACACACCGTTCTTCTCCAGGGGTCAGCAGTTGAGGATCTGCCTGGACTACAAAGCAGGAAAACAACGACACCGGTTGTCAAGATGTAGCGAAAGTATAGTCTAAACTTAGAAAAATTTAGAGCCAACCCGAGTGAGATTACGGTAGCCCCGTTCTGGCGCACTTAACATAGATACGTTGTTGTGAAATCCCCGCCTCGGTCTGCAACGAGGGCGTGACCTTTGCCGAGGTCTGCGGTGAGCAACCTCCCTCCCTGTGGACCGCGGCGAAAATCGCCCCACCCCCCAGCCGTGGGATCCCCTATCCCTCAGCGGTCAAAAATATGCTGGCCTCCGGAGAGGGTTTCCAAGTCACCTTCCAGGGCCGGCATCAGAATGCCGAATGAGGACTCGAGTGAGATGAGGCACCTTGTATACCGGCTGTGCATGTGATAAACACATTAGGACGTGATCATTTGCTTAACCATGTTTTTTCATGTCTGCCACTGCACCAAGCACTCTTCAATGGTCCCTCGGGTGGGTAACGGACTTAAGCTCTGGGAAATCGCCCTGGCTGTATTCGGGGAGGCGAAAGAAGACAGAAGTTCGCCAGGTGATCCGATATTCCTGCCTGAGTAGTCACAGAAAGCGAAAAGACTAGGAAAAAAACGTAAACCGATTGTGCACGGCCCCGTGAAGGCTCGGCATGGCCTGCAAACACTCCATGACACACTCCTTCGGGGGTCCTGCACACTTTTTCACGGAGTCTGACGTATTCCCATTCTGGTCCCGCACATTTTTTATGGCGTCCGACTCACTTCCTCTTGGGTCCCGCATACGTTTTACGGCGTCTGACGTATTTCCATTTTGGTCCCGCATATTTTATCCGGCGTCCGGCGCACCGCCAATGGGGTCCCGTATACTTTGTTTGGCGTCCGGCGCACTGTCACTGGGGTCCCGTGCACTTTATCCGGCGTCCGGCGCAGCGTTAATTGGGTCCCGTATACTTTGTCCGGTGTCCGGCGCACCGCCAATTGGGTCCCGAATACTTCCGGCGTCCGGCGGACTCCGACTGGGGTGCCATACACTTTATCTGGCGTCCGGCGCACTGCCACTGAGGTCCCACTGTTTATCACTCAGAGAACAACCAATTCTGCGCCTATCTATCTTTGGAGTTGGCACCGCTGTCGCCCCGAGAGCAACCGGACAGCGGCCGAGGGGCGAACTGGCACCGGACAGGGACCGCGGTGCCAGTTCGCCCTCGGCCGCCATCCGGGCGATGACGTCATAATTGGGAGGAGCCGGTGTCGCTCCGAGCGATGGTTTGTCTGAGCAGTTGTTCGTTTTACGTGTCTCATCTTTCTCCACATCTCAACGGTGGATCAGTTGCGCGGGCATGGGCCTGAAGTAGACAGCGTGTGCAAATGCGCCCCAATGATAAAACTTAACCGCGCTCGCGCTCCAATGCTAATGTAGAAGATGACCAAACTGTTCCTCGGAAAACTCGACCGCGAGCGGAAGGGCTAGCGCGAGCGGAATTCGGATCCGTATGGAGCTCTTTCGGGCTCGTTTTCGTTCGTTCTTTCGAGCCCAGTGCTCCAGTGAGACCCTGAACTTTCGATTTCCGGCCAAAAACCGAGCACGAGATTTATCGTGGACACTGCCTTTAAATTACATATCAGGCTCGCACCAAGAAAAACCGCTGGAGGTGTGACAATACCCATCCATACAAGAAATTATTAAAGGCAGTGGTCGCGCACAAATAAGCTCGTTTTTTTTTCCTCTCTAAACCCTTTTCTGGGTACAGAGTAGTAGAACTTATAAGAAAAAAACGCGAAAAAAACGCTGTTCTGGGCCAAATTCGAAGCCTGAACTTTCTTGTCTTTTGATGGTGGACGAGTCCACCCCACATCATCGGCATCGATGATCTCTAATAACGAGAAGATCAGCTGGCTTGAAATTGAGTTTCAATCAATGAACTTTCGGATTTATGTACACATCTAGTCAAAAACATTGAATGAAGTGCTTGTTTTCATTGTTCAACTGTTTTATTAGGTAAGTTCGCATTTATTTCCTCCTCTGAGTGTCGATGATTTTGGACTACTTGGTATGAGACTGTGATCTTTCTGTGCACGTGTGCACGAACTGGAAATTTAGGGTCTTAATAACTCTATTTCTAGCCCGTTTTTCACCGCGCTACCTTCATAGTTTTTGAGCTGTTTTTGATCTAAGCTGATTTTCGTAGTTTTTTCGATAACGTTTTTCACCGTGACCAGTGACTTTAGTACAAAGAGCACTGCGAATCCTAAAAAAAGATTAAAAGAAATTAAAGACAGCGTACGCGCAAAAATAGTCCACGATTGCCCAACTAATTTTTGTACAGGTTATGAGCTGTAGCATTGTAGAAAGGCGAGGATCATTCTATCATTTGGGTTTAGTGTTGATTCAGAATCATTGTAGGATTCCTGAAAGTTTAGGTTCCTGGCAAAAGTAAAGATTTGGCATTGCCATTTTTTCAAGAAATTAGAAATATACTCAGTTAAAAGGGGAGGGTAAAGAAATATGAAAAAAATTTTGAAATATTCCTGAGAACGATTTGGCGTAGAACAATTTGATTTTTGGGAAATGTAGTGAAATAGTGGAAAGTATGATTTGGCAGTCGAGTTTGAACCAACTATTGATAAGAGTTGTGCGAAACGAGAGATCGCATTGTATGAGTTTATCCGTGGAACATATCCAAGCAAAATCGCGCGTGATAAGGCAAGCAGTAAAAGCTCATTCGGGAGCTGGAATGCCGCGGTCTTCACATATTGAGTGAAGTAAAATTAACTGTTTGTTCTATAGCATGCGTGATTTTGCTTTGATGTGTTCTACGGATAAGCTCATACAATCCGACCTCTCGTTTTGCACAACGCTTATCAATAGATGGTTCAAACTTGACTGCCAATCATACTTTCAACTAATTTACTGCATTTCCCAAAAATCAAATTATTCTACGCCAAATCGTTCATTTTTCTTTACCCTCCCCTTTTACCTAAGTATATTTCTAATTTTTCGAAAAAATGGCCATGCCAAATCTTTACTTTTGCCAGGAACCTAAACTTTCAGGAATTTCGTTTATTTTTCCTGCAGGTTTCCTTCCTAACATGATTTATGCCTGGTGGTGTTAATTGAAAGTAAACCCACTGATGCCCTGACCCTCCCCCTTCTATGACGTCCTGCGCACTACCACTAATGTCCTGCACACTACCACTAATGTCTTGCACACTCCCACTGATGTCCTGCACCCTCCCACTGATGTCCTGCACACTTTCTATGACGTCCTGCACACTACCACTAATGTCCTGCACACTCCCACTGATGTCTTGCACACTTTCTATGACGTCCTGCACACTACCACTAATGTCCTGCACACTCCCACTGATGTCTTGCACACCTTCTATGACGTCCTGCACACTACCACTAAAGTCCTGCACACTCCCACTGATGTTCTGCACACTTTCTGTGACGTCCTGCACACTGCCACTATAGTCCTGCACACTCCCACTGATGTCCTGCACACTTTCTATTAGGTGCTGCACACTACCACTAATGTCCTGCACACTCCCACTATAGTCCTGCACACTTTCTATTGGGTGCTGCACACTACCACTAATGTCCTGCACACTCCCACTGATGTCCTGCACACTTTCTATGACGTCCTGCACACTCCCACTATAGTCCTGCACACTTTCTATTAGGTGCTGCACACTACCACTAATGTCCTGCACACTCCCACTGATGTCCTGCACACTTTCTATAACGTCCTGCACACTCCCACTATAGTACTGCACACTTTCTATGACGCCCTGCACACTACCACTTATGTCCTGCACACTCCCACTATAGTCCCACACACTTTCTACGGCGTTCTGCGCACACCCGTTTGGGTCACACACACTTTCTACGGCGACCGACGCACTGTTATTTGGGTCCCACGCACTTTCTACGGCGTCCGACGCACTGTTATTTGGGTCCCACACACTTTCTAAAGCGTCCTGCGCACTCTCATTTGGGTCTCACACACTTTCTACAGCGTCTTGCGCACTCCTACTGGAGCAACGCACAATTTCTACGGCGCCCGGCGCACTCCCACTTGGGTCCCGCGCACTTTCTACAGCGTCCGGCGCACTCCCACTTGGGTCCCGCACACTTCCGACGGCGCCCGGCGCACTCCCACTTGGGTCCAGCGCATTTTCTACGGCGTCCGGCGCACTCTAATTTGGGTCTCACACACTTTTTACGACATCCGACGCACTCTCATTTGGGTTCACACACCTTATAAGGCGTCCGGCGCACTCTCATTTGGGTCTCACACACTTTCTACAGCGTCTTGCGCACTCCTACTGGAGCAACGCACAATTTCTACGGCACCCGGCGCACTCCCACTTGGGTCCCGCACACCTTCTACGGCGTCCTGCACATCCCACTCGAGTCCCGGCACACTTTTACGACGTCCGATGCACTTTCATTTGGGTCCCACACACTTTCTACGGCGTTCTGCGCACACCCATTTGGGTCCCACACGCTTTCTACGGCGTTCTGCGCACACCCGTTTAGGTCCCGCACATTTTTTACGACGTCCGACGCACTGTTATTTGGATCTCATACACTTTCTACGGCGTCCGGCGCACTCTCATTTGGGTCTCACACACTTTCTACAGCGTCTTGCGCACTCCTACTGGAGCCACGCACAATTTCTACGGCGCCCGTCGCACTCCCACTTGGGTCCCGCACACTTTGTACGGCGTCCGATGCACTCTCATTTGGGTCCCGCACACTTTCTACGGCGTTCTGCGCACTCCCACTTGGGTCTCGCGTACTTTTTACGGCGTCCTGCGCACTCTCATTTGGGTCTCACACACTTTATACAGCGTCTTGCGCACTCCTACTGGAGCCACGTACAATTTCTACGGCGCCCGGCGCACTCTCACCTGGGTCCCGCACACTTTTTACGGCGTCCGGCGCACTCCCACTTGGGTCCCGCACACTTCTTACGGCGCCCGGTGCACTCCCACTTGGGTCCAGCGCATTTTCTACGGCGTCCGGCGCACTCTAATTTGGGTCTCACACACTTTTTACGATATCCGACGCACTCTCATTTGGGTTCACACACCGTATAAGGCGTCCGGCGCACTCTCATTTGGGTCTCACACACTTTCTACAGCGTCTTGCGCACTCCTACTGGAGCAACGCACAATTTCTACGGCGCCCGGCGCACTCCCACTTGGGTCCCGCACACCTTCTACGGCGTCCTGCACATCCCACTCGAGTCCCGCACACTTTTTACGACGTCCGATGCACTTTCATTTGGGTCCCACACACTTTCTACGGCGTTCTGCGCACACCCATTTGGGTCCCACACGCTTTCTACGGCGTTCTGCGCACACCCGTTTAGGTCCCGCACATTTTTTACGACGTCCGACGCACTGTTATTTGGATCTCATACACTTTCTACGGCGTCCGGCGCACTCTCATTTGGGTCTCACACACTTTCTACAGCGTCTTGCGCACTCCTACTGGAGCCACGCACAATTTCTACGGCGCCCGTCGCACTCCCACTTGGGTCCCGCACACTTTGTACGGCGTCCGATGCACTCTCATTTGGGTCCCGCACACTTTCTACGGCGTTCTGCGCACTCCCACTTGGGTCTCGCGTACTTTTTACGGCGTCCTGCGCACTCTCATTTGGGTCTCACACACTTTATACAGCGTCTTGCGCACTCCTACTGGAGCCACGTACAATTTCTACGGCGCCCGGCGCACTCTCACCTGGGTCCCGCACACTTTTTACGGCGTCCGGCGCACTCCCACTTGGGTCCCCCGCACTTTCTACAGCGTCCGGCGCACTCCCACTTGGGTCCCGCACACTTTTTACGGCGTCCGGCGCACTTTCATTTGGGTCTCACACACTTTCTGCAGCGTATTGCGCACTCCTACTGGAGCCACGCACAATTTCTACGGCGCCCGGCGCACTTCCACTTGGGTACCGCACAATTTATACGGCGCCCGGCGCACTCCCACTCGAGTCCCGCACACTTTTTACGACGTCCGACGCACTCTCATTTGGGTCCCGCACACTTTCTACGGCGTTCTGCGCACTCCCACTTGGGTCTCGCGTACTCTTTACGGCGTCCTGCGCACTCTCATTTGGGTCTCACACACTATATACAGCGTCTTGCGCACTCCTACTGGAGCCACGCACAATTTCTACGGCGCCCGGCGCACTTCCACTTGGGTACCGCACAATTTATACGGCGCCCGGCGCACTCCCACTCGAGTCCCGCACACTTTTTACGACGTCCGACGCACTCTCATTTGGGTCCCGCACACTTTCTACGGCGTTCTGCGCACTCCCACTTGGGTCTCGCGTACTCTTTACGGCGTCCTGCGCACTCTCATTTGGGTCTCACACACTATATACAGCGTCTTGCGCACTCCTACTGGAGCCACGTACAATTTCTACATCACCCAGCGCACTTCCACTTGGGTACCGCACATTTTATGCGGCGCCCGGCGCACTCCCACTTGGGTCCCGCACACTTCTTACGGCATTCGGCGCACACCCACTTGGGTCCCGCGCACTTCCTACAGCGTCCGGCGCACTCCCACTTGGGTCCCGCACACTTTCTACGGCGTTCTGCGCACTCCCACTTGGGTCCCGCGTACTTTCTACGGCGTTTGGCGCACTCTCATTTGGGTGTCACACACTTTTTACAGCGTCTTGCGCACTCCTACTGGAGCCACGTACAATTTCTACGGCGCCCGGCGCACTTCCACTTGGGTACCGCACATTTTAAACGGCGCCCGGCGCACTCCCACTCGAGTCCCGCACACTTTTTACGGGGTCCGGCACACTCCCACTTGGGTCCCCCGCACTTTCTACAGCGTCCGGCGTACTCCCACTTGGGTGCCGCACACTTTTTATGGCGTCCGGCGCACTCTCATTTGGGTCTCACACACTTTCTACAGCGTATTGCGCACTCCTACTGGAGCCACGCACAATTTCTACGGCGCCCGGCGCACGTCCACTTGGGTACCGCACATTTTATACGGCGCCCGGCGCACTCCCATTCGAGTCCCGCACACTTTTTACGACGTCCGACGCACTCTCATTTGGGTCCCGCACACTTTCTACGGCGTTCTGCGCACTCCCACTTGGGTCTCGCGTACTTTTTACGGCGTCCTGCGCACTTCCACTTGGGTACCGCACATTTTATATGGCGCCCGGCGCACTCCCACTCGAGTCCCGCACACTTTTTACGACGTCCGACGCACTCTCATTTGGGTCCCGCACACTTTCTACGGCGTTCTGCGCACTCCCACTTGGGTCCCGCGTACTTTCTACGGCGTCCGGCGCACTCTCATTTGGGTCTCACACACTTTCTACAGCGTCTTGCGCACTCCTACTGGAGCCACGTACAATTTCTACGGCGCCCGGCGCACTTCCACCTGGGTACCGCACATTTTATACGGCTCCCGGCGCACTCCCACTTGGGTCCCGCACACTTTTTACGGGGTCCGGCACACTCCCACTTGGGTCCCCCGCACTTTCTACAGCGTCCGGCGTACTCCCACTTGGGTGCCGCACACTTTTTATGGCGTCCGGCGCACTCTCATTTGGGTCTCACACACTTTCTACAGCGTATTGCGCACTCCTACTGGAGCCACGCACAATTTCTACGGCGCCCGGCGCACGTCCACTTGGGTACCGCACATTTTATACGGCGCCCGGCGCACTCCCATTCGAGTCCCGCACACTTTTTACGACGTCCGACGCACTCTCATTTGGGTCCCGCACACTTTCTACGGCGTTCTGCGCACTCCCACTTTGGTCCCGCGTACCTTCTACGGCGTCCGGCGCACTCTCATTTAGGTCTCACTTACTTTTTACAGCGTCTTGCGCACTCCTACTGGAGCCACGTGCAATTTCTGCGACGCCCGGAGCACTTCCACTTGGGTACCGCACACTTTTTACGGCGTCCGGCGCACTCCCACTTGGGTCCCGCGCACTTTCTACGGCGTCCTGTGCATCCCACTCGAGTCCCGCACACTTTTTACGACGTTCGACGCACTCTCATTTGGGTCCCACACACTTTCTACGGCGTTCTGCGCACACCCGTTTGGGTCACACACGCTTTCTACGGCGTCCGACGCACGGTTATTTGGGTCCCACACACTTTCTACGGCGTTTTGCGCACACCCATTTGGGTCCCGCACACTTTCTACGGCGTCTGGCGCACTCTCATTTGGGTCTCACACACTTTATACAGCGTGTTGCGCACTCCTACTGGAGCCACGTACAATTTCTACGGCGCCCAGCGCACTTCCACTTGGGTACCGCACATTTTATATGGCGCCCGGCGCACTCCCACTCGAGTCCCGCACACTTTTTACGACGTCCGACGCACTCTCATTTGGGTCCCGCACACTTTCTACGGCGTTCTGCGCACTCCCACTTGGGTCCCGCGTACTTTCTACGGCGTCCGGCGCACTCTCATTTGGGTCTCACACACTTTCTAAAACGTCTTGCGCACTCCTACTGGAGCCACGTACAATTTCTACGGCGCCCGGCGCACTTCCACCTGGGTACCGCACATTTTATACGGCTCCCGGCGCACTCCCACTTGGGTCCCGCACACTTTTTACGGGGTCCGGCACACTCCCACTTGGGTCCCCCGCACTTTCTACAGCGTCCGGCGTACTCCCACTTGGGTCCCGCACACTTTTTACGGCGTCCGGCGCACTCTCATTTGGGTCTCACACACTTTCTACAGCGTATTGCGCACTCCTACTGGAGCCACGCACAATTTCTACGGCGCCCGGCGCACGTCCACTTGGGTACCGCACATTTTATACGGCGCCCGGCATATGCTCCACTCGAGTCCCGCACACTTTTTACGACGTCCGACGCACTCTCATTTGGGTCCCGCACACTTTCTACGGCGTTCTGCGCACTCCCACTTTGGTCCCGCGTACCTTCTACGGCGTCCGGCGCACTCTCATTTAGGTCTCACTCACTTTTTACAGCGTCTTGCGCACTCCTACTGGAGCCACGTGCAATTTCTACGACGCCCGGAGCACTTCCACTTGGGTACCGCACACTTTTTACGGCGTCCGGCGCACTCCCACTTGGGTCCCGCGCACTTTCTACGGCGTCCTGTGCATCCCACTCGAGTCCCGCCCACTTTTTACGACGTTCGACGCACTCTCATTTGGGTCCCACACACTTTCTACGGCGTTCTGCGCACACCCGTTTGGGTCACACACGCTTTCTACGGCGTCCGACGCACTGTTATTTGGGTCCCACACACTTTCTACGGCGTTCTGCGTACACCCATTTGGGTCCCGCGCACTTTCTACGGCGTCTGGCGCACTCTCATTTGGGTCTCACACACTTTCTACAGCGTCTTGCGCACTCGTACTGGGTTCCCGCACACTATCTACGGCGTTCTGTATAGCACTTCTGAGTCACACCGTGCGGCGTTCCAAAAAGTACTTCCGAGATCCCGCCGTATTGATTGAAGCGTTGCCCCGTCTCAGGGAGCGTTAAACCCTGAACAAAAGAGTATCAGTAACGGTGTTTATTTCATTAGTTCATTTTTACGAATGAGTAAACGTCGGATGGCTTATAATAACAAGTTTTCGTGTTTTTGTCTTTCTCGACCCTCAATTTTCAGGTTCCGCAAAAATTCAGCTATATACAAACTTCAAAATTTGACAGGAGCTAGGTGCAATCATAGCCAACTTTCTGGCCAAGAATGAGCTTTCTAGATCAACGATAAGTGTTCCAACAAGATCGTGAACGCCAACTGAAAAAAAGAAGATGAACATTTTTTCTACCAAAATCACGTGATTTTGGCATTTTCTCTCGAATCTCAGGTAACCATTCCGGACCATTTTTTGTACAGCTATTCAGCTTTCTAAAGTATATTAAATGCAAAAAGAACGGTCTACCTACGTTTACTCTGGACCCTGAGACTGAGATCAGGGGGTTGCGCGATTGCGAATCAAAGCCAAGTCTGGTGAGCGCTTCGCGCCCTTCACAATTAATTAGTCTGAAATTCCTTCAGATCAGCCTAAGCGCCTTATCTCAAGAATGTCCCCTCTCCTCTCGCTTATATTTACAGATAGGCCCGATGAGAACGAGATGAGCTGGCAACGGGATAAAAGTCGAGCACGATGAGCCATCGGGGAACCGAGACCGAGCCCACCCGGAAGCTCGCCCGAAAGGAGAGTTTCCAATCAAGATGCTCCTTCTCGGCTCCCCGATGGCTCATCGTGTTCGACTTTTATCCCGCTGCCAGCTCATCTCGTTCCCATCGGGCCTATCTGTAAATAGAAACGAGAGGAGAGGTGACAATATTGAGATAAGGTGCCTAGTGTCGTGTCAGCACGACTTATTCAAATTCCGCTCCATGGTACCGTAACCAGTCGACGCGCCGCAGCAGGCAATCCCAAAATCAGCGAACGACTTTCCAATTCTCGCTGCTGCTGGCGCACGTTACGCCGCGCCGTCGATGCCCACACTCTGGCCCGTTTGAATTTCCCCTCACCTTGGGGAATTATTCTCTGCTGGGCCACCACTCTTCGAGGAACGGTCGCCGCAAGGGACCCTTTTTATAGTGGAGTCCACCAAGAGTGTCTCATTTACTTATCAATGAGAAGCGGTCGATTGGAGATCAATGAACATGAAACTCGTTGCAGCACAACCGCTCTCGCTCAATCGGTATCGAGCGTGCTGGTATGGGATTCATGCACATTGATCCCCAGCCGACCGCTTCTTATTGATAAGTAAATGAGACACTCTTGGTGGACTCTACTATAGGTATTGTTGTTATTTAATGTTTTGCATATTTTGTTTAATTGCGGATAAACACTTGTTAAAACAAGTCTAAAAGGGAAATAGGAAAAACTAGGAACCACCGACGCGACATGGTGCATCGGCCAACTCTAAGATCGATGTCCTGTCAAGCCACTCTCGCAGTCAGTTCGCCTAATAGATCAAGTGTTCTCATCTTCCACGGTCTCAAGAGTAGCAGTAGGCTGCTGGCAGTAGTCTTCAGTTGCGGACCACCCGGGGTGGTAGATAAGTTACGCTTAAAAGTTTGCAGTTCATCGCGTTGCCCAAGATTCGGACGTTGGACCGTAAGGATGGGATCCGGCTGCCGGGGAGGCCCACGGCCAGGGACGCAGCTGGGAAGTCTCGGAGCCGTAGAGGTCCAGAAACCGGGGAACGTCGATCGTGGCATGGAAGCCATCTTATTTTGGAAATACGCCTGTGCTGTCAAACCGACCCTTTACGCTTATGTTGACTGCTCTGCTCTAATGGTTGGACTATTCGCTATTTCTGTTCATCTGCCTACTCACCAACTCAATGTACAATATCCTAATGTTCATATCGCTTGTTATATCGCGTAACGCTCATTTAATGAGAATTCCCTTCGCCTCCAACGCTTAACAATGATTAACTCATTGTCATTTTCGCCTGCTCAGAACTCGTGCTAACGCCTTTGATAAATTAGCAACATGATCGATTTTGCGTTGCTCAAACATTGGTTGTGGAATGTGAATCGATTTTGACCTCGCCTCCTCTCAGATTAATTAAGTCATATCAGTCGGTTGTGAAGGCGATTCGCCTGAAGATTGAACCGCCTTCGATTTTTTTCGCAAACGAATTTACTTCGCCTCAAATTCAACTGAAACTTCATTTTCCCGCACTCGTGGTGACAGCGATTACGTAGAATCGACAAAAGAACGCCTATTAGAATGGCATCAGAGCACAATCGCTAACCTTGATCACTTTCAGAAGCTGTGCCATACAGATTACTTGCATGCCATCGCTGAACGCAACCAGCAAAGGATTCGTCAGGGAAGATCGACCCCGCACATGCCATCGATCAATGATGTCATCATCGTAGCCGATGACTCCCTGCCGCGAGGAAGTTGGCCACTGGGTTTAATTATAGGATTAAACAAGACAGAGAATGGAACAGTTAGATCCGCAATCATTCGCACATCTAGAGGAAAACATCTTTAAAGGTCGGTAAACCATCTGTATCCCTTAGAATTGAGCGCTACGGAGAATTATGGCGAAAAAGGAGAGCGTTCATCACTCCCTAGTAGGGTATACCCGCATAGAGCGTGTAAACAGGCCAGAGGTTATTGATCGGTCGCGTATCTATTGAATATTACACCTATTTTGTCAATACTCTCGCCTAATACTGTTTACCAGTCAAAAAACCTTGAATCTCACAAAAACGCCATCGATGGTTTAAAGGACCTGTCAGTAATCATGCTCCACGGCTAACACCGATTACGGGTAAATCCGAAATTACTATTTTCGTGATTTTCGCCTCTATTCTGCCTTCCTTTCAGTTCTCGCCTTTCTTCTTCATGATGGGTACGATCACAGCACCTACTCCAACGTATTCGTGAAAAAAGGATCACATTTGTTCGCCATCTTCATAGTTTTTCTAATGTTTCATCCGAAGTGAACCAAACGCACTCATTCCTCGAGTGAACATTTTCCGCCTCCATTGTGGACCTTTAATGTGTTCAAACAGGTCATCATTGCTTTAGTACGCCTACTCATGATGTTTTTTATTTTCGTCGACTTTGAAATCACTCCATTTCGCATTTGATTTTTTTTTGAATTGATCGATTGGTGCCGATGCGAGTTGAAATGTCTTGCTGTTTAGTTCATGTTTCATTTTTTTTTGCAAAACTTCATCCATGAACACGCCTATACCATAACGAATCGAGCTGATTGGTATTCATGAAAAAAAAATTTCGTCACTTCAGATTTTCGCGTTGTGCTTGTTGCGTTGAATCGCGCTGATATCATTATGTCCTCCTTTTTTTGAAAATGTCACGATCATCACGCCTACTCCCACTTAAATCAAGGATGGACTGGACGGCGACTTCACTATCTTCTGTGTCACCCAAGCACTCAAAGTCCTCAATGGTCACTGTAAGGCGCTAACCTCTCTTCACAGCGAAGTCTCTCAATCTTCCTGGACCGACGTCAGCAAGATCTTTGGATGGATTCAAGACGCAACTACCCTGATCGCCAACATAAACACGCAGCGATCAATTATAGAGCGCAAACTACTTCCAAGAGTCTTCGATCCGTCTCCAGAGTTATCAAACCTGGCATCAAGCTTGGTACGCTTTGGTGTCTCGCCGATCAAAATCAATTCGCTCTTCGCAGACGCCGATACAACGTTGAACTACGCCTACGATATGATTTCGAAGCTCCGTACTTTCCTTCAGTCGCACCTGAACGAGCAACTCGAGAAACCAACACATTCTTCGCGCTCGCTCAAGCGACCATCGCATGACGATAAGTTAGTCGTCAACAGAAGAAGGAGCCGTTCAACCTCGCGCGCCCCCCAGCCTGGCTCATCAAGGTGCTTGTGCTTCCATTCGTACACTCATCATCAAGCCTCATGCGGTGAAGGGGAGACAACGGAAAACGATATCCAGGTTCCGCTTGAAGAATACTACGAAATAATGAGCAAGCTGGCCGAGGACTCGTTTACCTCGCACACCGCTCACAAGAGGGCAAGACGTGAGAGAGAAGGGTAAGATGTCATCTCACCTTCCACACACGCCTACCCTCAAACATTGTTCAGACTAACGCTTTTATTGTTCGATTGTATTGCAGTTGCTAACAGAAATTTCGTTTTATCATACGGCAGCTCTTCTAGGACGCCTAAAAATGTTTGAGCCGTGTGAACGCCAACAAACGCCTAAATCTTCCAGCACTTCGACTTTTCAATGCCCCTCCAGATGTGAACGCCTAGATACTACCTGAGCATTTCGATGCTCATCGACACGTGAACGCCTAGATGTTTTCTGAGCATTTTGATGCTCCTCGAGATGTGAACGCCTAGAAACGCTAGTTCGTAACGTGGAGGAAGGCCACGTCCAATTCTTGTATTTCTTATATTATTTGCACTTTCGGCCTGAGCTGGATTAGTCTCTCCTCGAGGAAAACCTTCAACTTGAGGCCAGACATCCTCGTCAATTTCGGTGCAAACACGCACTAGTAGGAAGTTCTAACGTAAACGATCTCGAAGCAGCTCGACACAAGTTATCAACTCGCTCAACGCAACAAGCCAATCATCTTCATCAATCAGTTCGACCTCCATAGCCATACTCCATCACCATGATATACAATAATCACAATGCGTTCACGTCGTTCAATATACATCCATGTTTGTAATATTTATTTGTTACGTGTTATCCGCAATCTTTTTTTTTGCTGTTCGTAGTAACCTCCCCCTCGTTCATAATCGTTCATTCACCCCGTGGTAGTGTTTTCTAGATGTTTGTAAAGGGATTGCTGGCTGAGAATGCCCCCACTCAAATTCTCATCGACCGTTCCGCCCAATGTCAATACCCATGCATACATCGTCTAACTCGTCATATTCCGGTTACCTCGTCTTAACCCGTGGTGTCTGCTCCACGGTGGTATCAGCTTCTCCCGGGCCCCAGTGTCGTGTCAGCACGACTTATTCAAATTCCGCGCCATGGTACCGTAACCAGTCGACGCGCAGCAGCAGGCAATCCCAAAATCAGCGAACGACTTTCCAATTCTCGCTTCTGCTGGCGCACGTTACCCCGCGCCGTCGATGTCCACACTCTGGCCCGTTTGAATTTCCCCTCGCCTTGGGGAATTATTCTCTGCTGGGCCCACACTCTTCGAGGAACGGTCGCCCCAAGGGACCCTTTTTAGGTATTGTTGTTATTTAATGTTTTGCATATTTTGTTTAATTGCGGATAAACACTTGTTAAAACAAGTCTAAAAGGGGAATAGGAAAAACTAGGAACCACCGACGCGACACCTAGGCTGGCCTGAAGGAATTTGTGACTAATCCTACAATAATTCTAAACTAACTCTAAACTCAAATGATAGAATATTCCTCAATTCTCTACACTCTAACTGTTGCGAAAAACTCGGTCAAAAATCACGAAGCATTCAACGTCCTTTTTCACGCCTATCTTGATGTGTTATGTGTACAACACAAATGCCGAAACTTGCGTCTGAAATAGTTTAGCACCATATACTTCTTAGGTTGAATACTATCGTTCTCGGAGCCAAATCCCGGTTCGCAATTGCGGACTCCGGCTGTTGCATCATGCGACACGTGATGATCGTGCTGGGAGAAAAGTGAATCGTGCCGGGACCAAGTGGTCCCAACACGATTATCACGTGTAGCACAATGCAACAGCCGTAGTCCGTAAATGCGAACAGGAATTAGGCTTCGAGAACGATAGGCAATGTGCGCTCGCGAACCGACCGAACTGTAGGTACACACCTACGCCGCTTCGCTGCGTACTTGTAGGCGCGTATTTGACGCATAGAATAATCGAACCATTGCAAACAGTCGAATCCCGCACACTTTCCCGGCGCTCGGCCCACTCCTAGTTTGGTCCTACCACTTCCGCCGGCGCTTAAAAGCAGCGTCCACGATAAAAACCATGTCTGATTTTTTGGTGGAGATCGGCAGCTGCGGGGCCTAGTGCAACCTTAACGTTGAAAAAACTAAGAAAAATGAGCTCAGAACGATCCCTTACGGCCCCAAAGTTGGACACCCGTCAGCTCGTCACACCCCAGATGCAGTTTCCCACGCCCACCGACGTGAACAAATGAATGCTCGAGATTATGAGATGAGCGATGGTTTTGGATCAATAGCCCCGTTCTTCCCTTCATTCTCAACTTCTCTCTTTACTCAGGTCAGCTCGCAGACATCGGCAGCAAAAGACGGAAGTTACAAGCCTCGGACAACTCGTCCACCATGCTTTCCTAGCTCAATTTTTGAGGGACCATAACTCCGTTCCTAGAAGGTCCTGTACGATTCCGAAAACATCATTGGAATCAGCATGGAACCGTTTTCAAGATAGGCGGAAAAGCAGAAAAACGATTTCTATCGTGAACACTGCCTTTAACGCACTCCAAGTTGGGTCCAATACAGTTTTCCCGGCGTTCGTCGCACTCCTAGTTAGGTCCCGCACTCTCTCTTTGGCGCTTAGCGTACTCTCGGAGGAGTCCTTCACGCTTCCCCCGGCTAACTCGCGGGCTTTCCACCAAACATTCAGCCGCTCATGAGCCCCCTCAGCAGCTTTTATATTGGAAACTGATGATATCGTGTTGTCACATCATAACAACAAAAAACCGAATAGCTTCAATTTTGAAGAAAAAAACTACCGATTTTCCGTTTATTCACACACACACGCACACGCACACACACACACACACACACACACACGCACACACACACACACACACACACACACACACACACACACGCACACACACACACACACACACACACGCACACACACACACACACACATTTTAAAATTCACAAATTTTTCAATATCTCGAGAACCACTGTGTGGATTTTCCTGAAAATTGGGCAACGCTGAGAACATTTACTGCTCCATCTTTTGTGAAAATCCCTTGTTTCAAGGTTTCTCCCGAACTGAGATTCTGGAATGAGGGTTGTGCGCAGAAGCAATCCTTTTCCAAATCAGGTGCGCGCTTTGCGCGCACTATACTTTTACATTTTCAGATTTTTTTCGAATATTCGACTTTTCGAATAATTCGGAATTTGGAGTTTTCGAATATTCGACTTTTCGAATAATTCGGGATTTTGAAGTTTTCGAATATTCGACTTTTCGAATATTTCGGGATTTTGAAGTTTTCGAATATTCGACTTTTCGAATAATTCGGGATCTTGAGCTTTTCGAATATTCGACTTTTCGAATAATTCGGGATTTTGAACTTTTCGAATATTCGACTTTTCGAATAAAAAGTCGACTTTTTCAATCGATTGTCGAGTGATTTTTCGAATTTTTTTTCATTCGACTTTTCGAGTACGTCAAAAAAATATTTTGCCATTCCCACCACTTTCCAGAATAAAAGCTAAATTACTTCAGCTAGCATATTCTATCTTTCTTTTGGGACTGAAATAAACTGTCGAATAGGGAAGCAAATTATTCTATATATTTACGAGACGGTTGGCTGTATCAGAAAAAAATACGAATTATTATGTATATGTGTATAAGTATAGTATAGTATATTAAGTATGTAACATAACATTGAGTATAGTAAATTAATTATTAAGTATACAGGATTGGCATAATCTCACTCGGCAGTTTCTTCAAGACCGCTGGACTAATACCATCCGGCCCTACAGCATTCGAGTTGCGCATCTCTTTAACCACCTTTTCAATTTGCTCGGGCATCACAGCTTCTGCTTCATTCATGAGTGGCAACTTACAGAGCTCTCTTACGGTCACTCGATTCTGTTTCCCTCTCTCAGCCTGAGTTATGAAAAAATTCTTTCCGAGAGCAGTTGCAGCCTCCTTTCCCGATTTTGAAAACTCCATTCTGGAACTCGATCGTGGAATAGTTGGTGGAGGTGCTCTTGCCCGAGATCTTGTCCAGAACTTTCCAAGTCGATGCTCCGTCACTCTTGAAACTCATCTTCTCGGTTAATTTCTCCCGAGACTCCCTCCTGTGCTTGTTCAGATCTCGCATAATCTCGCTATCCAGCTCAGCAATGGTCGGATCCAGGTGATCTGCGATATGAAAGGGTAGATTTGATAATACGAAAGTAGAAACTCCTCCGCCGAGAGATGACCTTGAAGCATGATAAGCAGTATAGCCAGGAATGTTAGGATGTCGAGCGGTAGCGGAAAGAGACAGCTTGGTTTCCTGAGTCATAATAACATCAGGATAATGAGTGCGTGCGAAAAGAGTTCAGATGGCTTGGCTCGAAGGCCGTTGAGGTTAATATGTACAATAGAGAGGGGGCGGTTGGAGAATGAGAAACCAAAGTCGCTGGAGGCAGAGCACCGAACACAACGGAATGAAGGAACGTGATGCCTCACAGAACTGAAGCCCAAACAGGAGAGATGCATCCACTTCTGACATCCAAAGCATTGGACACTTTTTCGATTCCAGGTGACATCCTTGTTTCATGTGGCGCATGTGTACTTCTGGCGGGTCCTGGATTCCCCTCGACACCGGCCCTTTGTAGCAGAATCTTTAGGAGAACTGCGACCAGCCAGCAGGCGAGGAGTGGTGATTGTTGATGGGATTGGTTTTCTTGGTTGAGAAATTTTGTTCTTCAGTCATTATCGATAAATACCAATCAATAATATCGATTTTTAGCCCGTTGCACAAAATGTCGCCATGATTTTTGGTTGTTGATGGCTCTAAGTCACTTGTTCGGAAAATTCTTCTCATCATGCAAGATCGAATATTGACTTGACTTAATCGGTTGGCTTTCGCCTGACGCGGTCATTCCTCATCTTCACCGATCGAATATTAATGATCAATAATATCGATTTTTCACCTGTTGCGCAAAATGCGGCAGTGAGTGGTATTTTTTATGCTCAGCAAAAAATATTCTACCCGGAATCCTGGAAATTCGAGAGCTTTACCACTCCTTTCTGGCGGAATTTCTCCCAAAAGGATTCGTAATTTATTCGTAATTTGTTAGAATTTTCTCGTAATCTGCCAGAAATCTTCAGCATTCTGCCAGAATCTATACCTAAACCTCCAGCTCTTGATTCGACGTACAAAATCTCAATACATACAGTCATACTCATGTACAACTGTATGTACAAACCAAAATTTGCGGGCTTTAACCTACCTGTCCGTTAAGACGGTAGAGGAGACCACCAAACCTAGTCCCAGGCTATTTATCAGTCCATCTCCCAACCAGGGCTGGGCACGCGTCCCGGTTGACCTTAGAGGGGTGCACATTGGACGCTGCGGAGAGGGCAAAGGGGGGTGCCTAAACCGAGCACCCAGATAAAAACAAAGTGCCTGTTCTGCCGAATTTCAGGGAAAAAAATAGTACACGCTTTTCTTTTGATTGGTCAACTCTTCTTCTCCGCTTTTCGAAAAAAAAACACTAACAGAATTCAAATTATGGATAGATATGCAGGTTGCGTTCGCAAAATTAATAGTGCCTGTCGAGGTTTTTTTTAATAACTCTATGAATTAAGTATTATCTATAATTTGTTTGATTACTTTGATAAAGAAATAAACACTACTCCGTTATCTAGTAGCAAGTAAGGATTGGTGTGATGTCATGTTTCTCTGGTGCAACGTTCATTTATTACACGGGTGGTAACCGATTCGAGGCAAAGATACAAAGAGAGCGCTCAAAAGCGCTATCGTTCACGTTCAAAAAAGAATCAGCGAAATGTTGTATTAGTGCAGATTGAAATTACAGGTTGCCTATTTAGTATCACGACTAGCCAACTAATTTTAGCTCATGAGAATGTGACTTATGAAGAGAGCCGATTATGAAAATTGAGGACTTTGCAAGGTCTTGTGAGAGAAGTTAATGATCGTGCCCTCCTCCTTGAGAAGTACCATGTCTATCATCAAGGTTAAAAACTGAAAAACTGCTATCAGTACCCTGCAGAGCACAAGTGCACTGAATAGGGCTTTGGAACTATAAAAACCCGAGTTGTAGCCATCTGGAGTGCCGCAATCCCTTGAAATTCGGCTCGCCGTGCGATCTGGTGCTTGTCCGCAGCAACACAGCGCACACTGGAGTGGACGCGCACACAATATTAATTTAAAAATGTAATTTATTACAGAACAGGAAGGAGAAAAGGGCTGAAACTGGAGTAAATGGAAGAAGGCAGAGGTACGATACTTTCAATGTAACCATTATAGAAATTTAATGTAAATAAACTAAGTTGGAGCGGGGTGAGTTTTTTGGATTAGACAAGGTTCATTGAAATGAACCTAGTTGAATGAAAACAGCATTGAACATAAAAAGTAAGAGCATTGAAAGAAAGAGGAGAATCTGGCAAACACCTTGGTTTCAATGAGTTTGATATTTGATGTGATATAAGGACCTTAAACCTCGTCCCGGTTTTGTCCCGGTTTTCGGGGTAAAACCGGGACGAGATTTAAGGTCCTTAAATCACATTAAAAATCAGTCCTATTGAAACTAAAATGTTTGCCAGATTCTCCTCTTTCTAAATATCTCCTTTGCTCTCAGTTTAATGCTAGTTTTGATCAACTAGGTTCGTTTGAATGAACCTTGTCACGGCTAAATATTTACACCAGCTCTAACTTTGGTTATTTACATTAAATTTGTAAAATGGGTACATCCAGAATAGACTACCTTTACCGTCTTCCATTTCCTTCAGTTTCAATCCTTTTCTCCTCCCCGTTCTGTAATAAAATACATTTTTTATTAATATTGTGTGCGCGTCCATTCCCGTGTGCGCTGTGTAGCTGCGTACAAACACCGTATCGCACGGCAAGCCGATTTTTAAGGGATTGCGGCATTCTAGGAGGGTAAAACTCGGGTTTTCTACTCCCTACGAATCACATGAATCCTAACATTGTTCCACAACACAAAATAGTTCTGATTTCCACATCAGAACAACCAAACACAGATTAACTAATCCTTCATAGGTTTATGAAAACATTCGACAGGAGCATTAATTATTGCAATAATAGTAGTTCTGTTGTTGGTAATTGTTCAATTGTTTTGTATTGGAAAATGTTTTATCTTTTGTCATAACGTACCGTCTTATTAACAAATTTTCCTCATGGGGTTGTTCTGAAGTTCTGAAATTACACTACCTTTTTTGTTCCCATTTTCGGAATATTCTCTATTCAGTGCTTTTTTATATTCTTCTCAGACGTTCGCTGTTGTCCACAGGACACGAATGAGATGTCACCTCACGCAATGCTCCCTGTAGACATCCAAAAGGGGCATGGATCGCCCCTCGAGAACTGCCCGTCGCCCCCCTCCTAGGTGCCGTAGACAACCTATCCGCGGGAACGCTTTTGCTGTAGACATCCCATCGGAGGAGGGTCTCCATCCCCGATTCCGCGTTCACATCCTATCAACATCCTGTAGACCTGATATTACCATCCCAGTGAAGTATCAACCGCTTTTTGACGTCACCCCTTAAGGGCAGCATACACACTCACAAACATGGTGTAGATAACAGCATAAATAGGACCGCACGGCTCCTACCATGTCGCCTACGACGTTTGAAGCGCCAAAAACCATCCAGGATGACAATATGTGACAATGTTTGAGCAATCTTGCCTTCCACGTCTGTATTTCCCACCCGTTCGAGTAGGAGAATTAGAAATGAAACTTGAGAAAACATGTGATAAGATAGAGTGATAGCACTATCTCATGGGAGCGCACGAGAGAAGTAGCTTGATTTGCTTGAATGTAACATATCTGCATACCAATTAACTCTCGTCCCTTTTTGAGAATGCAGCTCTACTTCGGCTGACTTTTTGAAATGTTGTTTCTCTCGTGCATTTCCATTTGGTAATGCTATCACTCTAACGTATCACAAGTTTTCTCAAGTTTCTTTTCTCATTCTCGTACTCGAATGGGTGGGAAAGCCCTGGCGTGGAAGGCAAGATTGCTCAAAAATTGCCAAGTATATCTTGTTTCCGAGTGTGATTTATTTCCGTTCGTCACGTGCGTCTGCGTGCGTACGCTGCGTCTTCTTCTTCCCACAATTCCTCGCTGTATCTACCTTCGCTCCGCACAAGCGCGCGAGAGAACAGAGTAAATCCAGCTCGAAACCAGAGGATATTGCCATCCTGGATGGCAATATCCTTCAAACGTATTTGACGACATGGTAGGGGCCGTGCGGTCCTATTTAGTATGCTGTTATCTCGACCACGTTTGTGAGCGTTTATGCTGCCTTTAAACGGCGGTATGCCTTCTTTCGAAACTTGATTATGAGGCCCGATTTTCCTTATTTCAGTTCTAATCTAAGGGGAACAAAGAAATTGGACCCTCTCAATCAAATTTTCTAGAGAAAAACTAACATTGGCGTGGATCCTAATGAGACTTTTCGTTCCCCTTTGGAGGTTGGCGCAAACTCGGTGCACCTACGTAATAGCATATGACACCGAGTTTGCGCCAACCTTCGAGAGTAAACGCAAGGTCTTATCAGGATCTATACCGACGTTACATTATTTTAATAATGATGTCCTTATGCGGACAACACTCTACTGCTTCCAAATGAACTATGTTATACAAATGAACTATGTTATATGTTATACATACCATTCCGAATGAAATGTACTTTTCTAGAGCCAGTTTCGGACGTAGAGTCCAAATATGCCCTCTGCAGCTGCCTAGAGTCACCCTGGAAAACGTTATAGCAGTTTTTTTTCTCGGATTTTTGTACCTATTGTACCCTCGAAAAAGCGCATTAATTTTATGAAAATCCGGAAACAGACCTCATAATCGTGTTCAGGGCCCGAAACAGCCCCCCAAGGCAAAGTTTGGGTGAAAGATCATTCTCCGAGCTATGTGCAGACTGATGGCGTTCTTGACTTTTATGGATTTTCGATTCAGCGTTCAATTATATCAATTACGGGGTACAGAAAGCGTTGAAAAAATTTTTTTCCAGATTTGACTTAAAATTCAACCTGGGGGTGATTTGTGGTGCTGATCACGAATCTGAGGTTTACCTGTGGTTTTTCCTAAGTTCTACTAAATTTGTTCAAAGCTTTCCACCGGCAGAAAAATTTGACGGCAAAATCGACTTTCGACTATTTCTGGAATGTGACAAAAGATGTGGCTCAAATCGTTCTTTTGGGGTTTATTTAAAGTGCTCAACACGAATCTGGTGTCAGTTTATGGATCTTTGACAGCTTACGATAGATTACGTAGAGTATACGGTATAATTGTACAAGAACGAATTTTTTGAAAAAAAGATTCGATATTTTTTTCGTTCGTTCGCAATTCGTCGAACGTAATTTTTCAAATTCCGTTCGTTCGAAATTTCACCGAACGATTTTTTTTTCAAATTGCATTCGTTCGAATTTTTTTTCGAAATTGTACAGCTATAGTATACGGTAGTTCGATCAATGTCACAGATTTGTCTCAAAGTTTCTATGTGGGGGTTTTTTGGGGTGCTGAATACGAATTCAATGTCCATTTGTCTGTTTTCAAACTATTAAGTTCTGCCTCCTGAATAACATGTTACCTACCGTAACCTACAGTAAACCTATAAATTCCGACAAGCGAACCCCAGATTCGTGTTCAGCAGTACATGTTTATCGCAGTATCCGGAGAAAAATAAAAAAAAACACCTCAAAAATTCCATGGTGGGTACCCTTACTTTGCCGCGAAGCTATAAAAACGCTCATAACTTCTTTCAGAGTGAGTCTAGGCAGGCTACGATTATACCGGAGTCACTCACGTTTTCCGCTACTAGTAGCAAGAACATCCTCCCAGATTATCGCCGTATTCAATGCGCGCCGAATATGCATTCAACCCGAAGACAAGGCGGTTAGGAGCACAGTCAGAGAACGTGCTGCTAGGGAGCACGTGCTCTTATAGTGTTTTAGATTACAGCACGTGCCCCGACAAGTAAATCTTTCAATGCGTGCATGATACACATTCAACTCGATGAAAAAAGGATTTCCCAAAAATGGAAAGAATGCGAAAAACTCTTGAGTCGGGACACAGATGCCGGCAGCCTCGCTGGTTCAATTACACTAGTTTGCGATGCTTTGCTTGCCCAGCCGCTTGAGACCTCGTCCAACCAATCGCGGCCCCAGATGGTGCTCGGCGAGCTGGCCGAGTCGCATGTCGGTGTGCCGGTCGCGTCGCTTGCCGATGTGCAGCTACGATAACGCTGTACTAGCTTGCAGCACGTGCTCCTGCGATTAAATTTTGCAACACGTGCTCCTACGGTAAAATTTTGCAGCACGCGCTGCTTTTTGGAGACGTGTCCCTGCAATACACTCCTTCAGTGGGAGTGGTCACTCGAGTTGGATACATATTCAACACGCATTTGGCACGCACATTTTTGAGCTCGCAAGGTACTCCATTTCGCTGATCCCGGACTACGCTAAAACAGCTTCCCTTGTCAACCAGAAAAGGTGATATCGGCTAACTACGCTTATTTTTTTAAATCTACAACTTATTCATCTCGCTACATTTACCTTTCCTCGAGTATTGATAACATGGATGGGAATCAGGGTAAATAAACACCTCCCAATGATTAGAGATTCCTGACAAGCAACTAAAAATGACGCAATTGACACACAGAAAGGGATGGAAAAAATCAAAATCTGCCTACGAAGGCAGTTGCTGAAAGCTCCGTAAACCACGAAAACCTTCGGGTCCGTCACGGGGAACTTCGCTAGGTGCATCTCTCGGCATGCCACCAACACCCCATCCACAGAGAAACGTTATTGAAAAAAACGAATCACAGATCTCTTATGATTCAAAGACGAGAAGAATTACCGTAGAAGTCTACAGCATCATACCGAAAATGAGAACTTGGACGGCACGATCTTCGTGATACATCGATTGATGGGCGCTGCCACCGCCCCTCCCGCGAATGTTCTGTAGAACAGCCCGTCGACCTGCGCAGCCGTAGACATCCCGAATTGACGTCCTGTGGACAACAACTCGGTCTGCGTCGATTTAAGGCACTCGGCGGGATTGCCGGTCGATGGGCTGTTTAACAGCCCGTCGCCCCCTGCTCAACAGCACATCGGGACGACCCCGCGTAGAGCTGCCTGTTCGCCAGCGGTGACTCGTTCTGGGCGGATCGACGTCCTGTAAACAACAGCGAACGTCTGAGTTGTTCATCAAAATCAGGAGGTCAAGTTCATGGCTGTCCAACTATTCGGAAAACAGCCAATTTCGATTTCCCATAAGGGGGTGCCTAAAAATTACCGAGCTAAGGGGGGTGCATATTCAGATTCGCCAAGCCGGGACGTGTGCCCAGCCCTGCTCCCAACTTGAGGC
Source organism: Aplectana chamaeleonis (assembly GCA_029168955.1). Classification (NCBI taxonomy): domain Eukaryota; kingdom Metazoa; phylum Nematoda; class Chromadorea; order Rhabditida; family Cosmocercidae; genus Aplectana; species Aplectana chamaeleonis. Next base: position 53,638 of record JAPDOI010000734.1, read on the forward strand.
AATGAGCCAACTTTTGACATGGGCAAACGGCGCAGCGTATATGCTGTGGGTCAACAAAGTCATTCAACATGGGCGATCAGAGTCCTTGTCCAGCAGCAGTGCGCTATCAATGGGGCCGTTTCAGAAACTAAAGCCTAGTTTTGACTGCAGGTGGTCGCTGCGGCCATGCGAGGGACAACTGTTCCTTTTCATCGCGCGTAATGGAAAGCCGCTCTAATTGTGATCGCTTCGTGGCAAACGTCCTACATCGCTGGGTCGCGGCGACGAAATCCTATGTTTTACTGCATCGCTGCTTGAAGAGCGATTCTCAACGGTCGCTGACCATCGCTCCATCGCGGTCAAAATGGCAGCGATGGAGCGATCGCCAGCGAATGACACGTTTCGTCTAGTGAACGTTGACCCTTTCACATGACAAGGCCAGTGTTTACAGGTCGAAACGTGTTATTGATAACTATCAGCCATTAATTTCACTGATTTATTGAATTTCTTCGATCATCTGTGAGGCTATGCACTATGAACAGATTCGCTGCCGCTGCCACATCGCTGCAGCAGCGGGTGTGAAATCGCTGCGATGAAAAACAGCAGCGATGCAGTCAAAACTAGGCTTAAAGTGCCAGAGCACACCTTACAGTAATGAGTCCTAGTCTATAATTACTTACTGGTTAGTGGTATAAAGTCATTGTACCTAAACATTCGTTCTGATTTCGTTTTTTTTTCTTTAAGTTTCAACACGATTTTTCTGATGTGGCAACGTCAGTCCTACACTCTAAAACAGAAATCTCGAAAGTGTCTGCATCATAAACCCAGTCTTACCTTAACCTCAACAGCAGCGCCCTGATAAAGCTTTTCGAAAATGTATAACATGGGGGGAAGAACACTGGGATTCCCAATTCTAGAAGAGCAATAATCTTTAGGGAATTTTTTCGAACAAAACCGAGGCGGGTATTTGCAAAAACAAAAGCAAGTCATTTGATTACCAAAAAATTTTGACTAAAGCTAGTGTTTTCCCAGAAATATTTCCATGAAATTGAGTTTGTTTTTCAGAATTTTTTTCGATTTTTAACAAATTGATTACTACCGCAGTTTTTGCATTATGGGCAGCATCTAGCTATAAAAATTTGATGTGAGGCATCATGATATATTCTCCTTTTATTAAACTCTGAGTTGGCGATAAAAACTATTTTCGAGCTCTCTTCATAAAAATGGTGGATGGTAATTACAAAAGTAAAATTAAGTGAGATTAAGTGAAAATTTTTAGGAAAAACGCACCAAAACAAGTTAGGACTGTTAGTTATAGGTGTCCGCACGCCCCCTTTAATTAACGAGATTTTCATGAATGCTTGTTCATCCGTGATTTATTTTGCTCTTACAGTAATCAGTAGTCTCTTAAAGTGCCCAGCAATTACTTTAGAAGCGAAATGGAAGACGGAAAAACAGGCATTTATAGAAATACCGATAATTGGGGGCGGGCGGAAACCAAGCAAAAATTTGTTCCTGATAGTTTTTTCTCCAACTTTTCCTTTTTTTGCTTTTGTTATGGCTGGATCTAAATTTACTCGAGGACAGCACAAAAGCCATTTTGATTGCGAACCCTGCCTTTGAGTCATTTATCAATCGTCTTTCCAGTTCGTCTCTAAAAACTTCGAAAAATAAAACATAGTACAAACACAATCTGCTCATAAAACCTAAGTCTGAATCAACAAAATCACGCATCCAATCTTGGGTTGAAATCATTGAAAACTTGTGAAATGGACAGAAACTTTTCTTTTCGAAAAAAGCTAGTTGTAAACTCCGCGACATTTTATTAAACGCTTTCAATAATGTTTTCTAGAGGCGAGATGCTTTCAATTTTGTAAAGGCGTCACAGATAGTAAGCTTGGCGGTGCTAGGTGTAGGTATACTCGTTCTCTAGACGGCGGGCAGCCGCTACGAGTCCGAGGTTGCGCGTGTCGAGCGTGTGGGGTACCACCCAACCAAAAAAAATCATCGATATGGAGCAGTCTTTTATTTTCCCTCGGCCAGCACTCCTTCCTCATCTCTCTTTTCCCGTTCTTGCCTTTCCATCCTCTTTCCTCCTATTTTCATATGTCGGAAGTAATAATTTCGAAAATCGGAAATACTTTCGTTTATCTCCCACTTTTCGGACGAATTTCGTTTCAGGAAAATGCCAGTGATTTAAGAAATTCCTTTTTTTAGCTATGATTTCTGAACCCTTCTCAATCGTGTTCTCTCTTCTCATTGCTTTCTCATGTAGTGAGTTTGCGTTTACCTATTTAAAATTGTTGTGTAATATTTGTGTTTTAATGTATGTTTCCTGTGCGAATTGAATTTTTTTCCATGTTGAAATTATCGCTGCGCCATATCGACAGGTTTTTTTGTATGACGGCTCCACCCCACACGCTCGACACGCGCAACCCCGGATTCGACGCGGCTGCCCGCCGTCTAGAGAGCGACTATAGACGTAGGCGGCCGTGTTGCGCGTTTAGAGCAGATCGAAGGTAACTGGGAATCGGTTTTCTAACTGTCACCAAACAATTTCCTATTATTTGAAATTATTCTAATATGATCAAGTCGGCTAGATTAAAATTTTTTCCAAAACGGTATTCGGAAAGTCAACGGCGAAACACCCCAAAACTGACCCTTCGGTGGCTTCTCATCTGCTCCAATTGTGCGGCGCAGCCGCACGCGTCAATTTAACCCGGCTCTGGTCATCCTTCATGCCGGGGAAAGACTATATGTCACTGGCGTGCATTTGTTAATTTCTAACTGAGTTGTGTTCCGAGGAAGATGAAAACAAGCTTCCGATTATGAATTCAAAAAATGAATTCGAATTTATGAAAACAGAAATATAGAAAAAAACAAGTAAAATTTGCCATCAAAGTTTCCAGATTTTAATTCGTGTGTAACTTCATAACATTTAATAGATAAAATTATGGCTTAAAATACTAACCATGAAGTCCTGAACGCCTGTTCTGATATTCTGCACACTTTTCGAGAGATCCTCCTCATTTCATGAGAGGTCCTGCACACTTTCTGCGAGCCAATACACACTTCATGTGAGTTTTATACAGCTCGTTCTAACGAACTTCGAATTTACGGGAAGTTTAACACTAGTCGCTTGTAAAAATCACTCCACCAGAAATCACATTTTTTGGGCGGATTACGTTGAATTTCGAGAAAATTCTGGTACAATTTCTGGTAATTTATTGGAATTCTGGCAGAATTTCTGTCAGAACGCTATCTAGACGTAATTCTGTGGTAAAAAGCAGCATTTACCACTAGATAGCGGTAATTCTCCCGCAAATCAGCTGTAAACCGCCAGAAAATTTTCTGCTGAGTGGTTGTGGGACATAGGTTTCAAAATTTGTACTCATACGACAATATCGTCAGTTAGCTGTTTCACCATTCCAAAATGGAAATCGTGGAGCGAAATTGAAGTCAAAAAGGGAACCTTCTGGAAAAATATGTGAAACCTCTGAAAATTTAGCTTCCTGGTTTTTTCAAAGTAACGATTTGGCGATGCCATTGAAAAGTCAAAATTTTTTCAAAAATATGTTGAAATATCTCAAAAAAATGATTTGGTGTAAAATAGGCTTGAATTCAGGAAATGAAGTGAAATAACCAAAAATGAGATTTAGTGGTCGATCATTTGACAATCTTCTCCGTTAAACTTATCAAAACAAAATCACGTGCGCAACCCAAACATTAGCAATTTTCTTAAACTCTAAAAAGGGAATCAGCCTAGGTAGAGCTAGGTGAACGGGACGCTGCATTCCATATCGTGCTTAATTTCGTTTTGATAAGTTTAACGGAGAAGCTTGTGAAATGATCAACCACCAAATCATATTTTTGGTTATTTCACTTAATTTCCTGACTTTTTCATTACTCCAGGCTATTTTACACCAAATCATTTTTGAGATATTTCAACATATTTTTGAAACTTTTTTTGACTTCTTAATGGCATTGCCAGATCGTTACTTTTGCCAGGAAGCTAAATTTTCCGAATTTAAAGTCTCTAAATTGCATCCGCGCTCTAATCGAAATCACACTCTGCGGGGTTGCCGGCGACTCCGCCGCGGAATTTTTAAGGACACGCCACAAATCGCTCGCTCGCTCGCACCTTTGTCACTATGCCAAAGCCCTAATTATAGCGTCGCGTCGCGCCGCGAATTAGCTCTGAACGTCGCCTTATGGTGAGGACTCCTTTCGAGTCGCGTGCCTTATGAGTGAGTCATCACTGATAGTTCCGCTCCACCTTGATTCTTATTCATCCTTGGCGCACAACCTGCTCGTGGGTCAATGGAATGTTTCGGAAAATCAACTTATTCGAAAAAGTCGACTATCGAATTCAATCGAATGTTTTCGTAAATTTTCGAATATTCGACTTTTCGAATAATTCAGGATTTTGAACTTTTCGAATGTTCGACTTCTCGAATAATTCGGGATTTGGAAATTTTCGAATATTCGACTTTCCGAATAATTCGGAATTTTGACGTTTTCGAATATTCGACTTTTCGAATAATTCGGGATTTTGAACTTTTCGAATATTCGACTTCCCGAATAATTCGGGAATTTGCCTTTTTCGAATATTCGACTTTTCGAATAATTCGAAGTCGACTTTTTCAATCGAATGATTTTTCGAATCATTCGACTCGGTCAAAGTATAGCGCGCACTACAATTGAGCAAACGAAGAATGAATGAATATGAAGAAGATGCATCAACTAGATGCTTCACCATTGGTGCGTGTCACAATTCGTGACTGACGATAAGAAATATGATAATATGATAGAAATGAATAGCCTAATCGCTCAAACGAGTCAGGAAGGAGTATAATGCATCTCAGGGAAAGCAGAAGAGAGAAGAGTGCATCGAAGTGCGGACGCGTCACCACTGGTGCGTGTCACATTTCGTGACTGACGACAAGTTTTGTGATCAATGTGATTAGAATAATTAGATAAGAATGTCAACTATCTCCATAGACGTGATGAGGATTGACTGTTAGAAAAGTCAGGGTCTTGAATAATGTAAAGAGAGAAGAAATGTGAAGAACCCAAAATTATAATAGCGTAAGTTGTAAATTAACTTACATAACGAAGTATGAAAAAGAAAATTGATAACAAGAGAGGTGGCAATTGGATATGACTGAAGTGATCATAATAGGGAACATGTTATTTGTCAATACCTTTATATGATAGGTAGACGTGAAAACCCGGCTAGCGGTGCTGGAAATTAGGTGCCCCTGTGTTACCCTCAATAAAGCACTTGACTCCAGTAGTACCAATAAATTACACTACGACGTATGTAAAGTTCATGTGTATAAGAACATATAACAAGTACGGACAATGAAAGAATTGCCATTTTCTAATTATATTTGACCCAATCTTCAAAATACTAGAAGTAAGTAAATCAAGAAAAGGAAAGGTGTGAAAGAGAAGTTGACAAAGTTCGTTTCGCCCCCGGCCTCAGACGAACTTTATCAAACAGATCTGCCGGAGCTCCTCAGTGAGGAACAGATATGTCGATGAGAAAGAAGGATGAAAGCAAAAGTGTGATCCGAGCAGAGTGAAGTAGTGTCGAAAGGTTAGAAAGAGGTATTAGGGCAAGAAGTTATCGTATACTCTCAATAGAAGAATGAAGTCCAATTAAAAGTCCATCAGATCATAACTCCTTATTCTGGATAGTCCCGAACACACGATGCCGTATATTTGACCCATCCAGAGCAAGGACTTAGTACGTTATGCTTTTTACCAATTGTGTTATACTTTTCTTATCATGTCTCAGGTTAAACTTATATGCTCTCATTTTTTGTTTATAGATGCATTTTATCACATTTACTTCCACGAATTCTGGTGTATATCGATTTCCAATTTAAACTGTCTTCATTTCTTTGAGCTTTTCCGTATAGGAATCTGAATCATGTTAGGCCTATAATGGAATCAGGAACTTCAGTGTTTTGTCCATACAAAAAGAAGGATATTCGACTGTTGGAAGAAGTCCAGGATAATTTCACTCGCAAGATTTATTTGAGGCGAAATGGTTTCTCTTACTCGAGTGCCTGGTCCCATAAGGAGGAATCAGGAGCTATCTCTACACTCTCTCGAATCTCGGAGCAAACGGGATGATGTATGCATGGTTTTCAAAATTCTAAGTGGGATGCTAAAAACTGACAGGTCGAAATTCCATAGATCCATTGATTCCAGAACATTGAGGCAACTCGGAAAAAATCTCTTATGAAGTTCCCAAATCCAACCTCAGATTTAACTGCTTCACTTATTGATTCTGCTTTTTCTTTCTTGAAACTGGGCGTTTCACCTGTGCCCCATTCTTTCCTATCATTCAAGCGTAAAGCCTCGCATGGTAACTGTTTTTCCTCACATGGTAACTGTATCACTTTGTGGGTGTGTTTTCTGTGCTTCTATGCTAAATGTCTATGACGCCTGCCTTATGTGGCGTAACAATAAATAAATAAATAAATTCACGGCATGATCAGCCCGGCAAAATATAGATATTCTTAAAGGCATCGTACACGATGAAAACCGAATTCCAGCTTTTGCGTTCAGTCGGACTAGTGGGTCATAACAATGTCACTCAGAAAGTCTGGAGTTTCAAAATCGCATCTGAATGAAGATGCGCGTACCTCAACAGAGCTTCCTGGGTTTGGGGGGCCGGCCTTGGGGTCGATCAGTTGTTACAAGGAACAAAACTCCGTGGTCGCTGCCGGCGATCGTGCGTTGACGCGTCGTAGGGCGCAATGTACACGCTACTCGATTTCACTTTCGACATCGATGGAAAGCAGCTGACAGCAATGGACGCAGCAGGTTAGTAAACCTTCTTAAATTCGTTCAAGAAAAAAATTATCGCTCGTCTGAATGGCATCCTCGGAGAATTGCTTCCAACGTTGCGCCAAGTAACGAATCGTGAAACTGTTCCTTGCGTTCTTCGCGCAACTATCCCAAGTTGACTCCGCCGTTGCCGGTCCCAAGCCCGGATGTGAAAGGAGGAGGGTTGGCCCTTTCTACCGACGGGCTGGAAAACCTTCAGGTAGAACCATGGAGACTCCCTTAGGATATCACGATAAAGCTACCGCATCCGGGGCAGCCGATGCGCCAGCGCTGGGGTACCAGGGTGCTGGTGAGAAGAATGTTACTGGCCAGAAGAGAAGACGATTTGCGGCACCCAAGAAGGAGGTACGAAGCGGAGCATGGAACGTACGAACGGCGCACCACGTTGGGCAAAAGGAGATCATCGCGAGAGAATTGTTCAAAGGCGGGATATCGGTTGCTGCACTGTCCGAACTCAGGATAAGTGGATGCGGAACAATGGCTGTCCAAGTGCCAGACAGTGACGAGAAGATGACGTTGTACTACTCCGGTAGCGACGGACACCACCAAGGCGTTGGATTTATGCTGAGCAATCGTGAAGCTGGAAGTGTTGTTGCGTTCGAGCCGATTTCTAGCAGGATCGCTGTTCTCACATTGAGCGGAACAGTCAAGACACACATCGTGGCCTTCTATGCGCCTACGGAACCTAGCTGTGATGCCGAAAAGGACGTGTTCTACGCTCAATTTCAGGATGCGCTGAATTCTATGCCAAGGACTGATCTCATCATGGTCGCAGGAGATTTCAACGCACGTGTCGGCAGGGACAGATCAGGATGGGAAGAAGTTATGGGAAGATTCGGTGTTGGAGAATTGAATGACAATGGACTGCGTCTGCTCTCTTTTGCTGCGTTCAATGGACTTCTCATTGGAAACACTCACTTTCAACACCGTAGGAAACATCAGTTGACGTGGAGGAACCCTAATGGAAAAGACGTGGCCACGCTAGACTACGTGCTGATAAATTCACGCTTCAGGTCGTCATTGAATGACGTGCGCGCTATGAGAGGCGCTGACTGCGGTTCGGACCACTATCTCCTGCGTGCATTGGTGAAGCTTCGGTTGCAGCGAGTTAGGCGTGTGGAGCCTCCCAGAAGAAGACTTGGTTGGTCGCGTTTAATGGCACCCAGTGGGAAGGACGCTTTTCAAGTCGCGTTGTCGAACCGTTTTGCGTTGTTAGCTGAAACTGATTCAGTGGACGTACAAGTGAGGCAGACAACGGACGCCATCTTGGAATGCGCGGAGCCACTTTGCCCTGTCACCCGTCGGCGGACGCAACCATGGATATCTGACGAGTCTATTCGCCTCATAGACGAACGGAAGCAAGCTAAACTGTCTAATTTCAATCGGTATCGGGAGCTGTGCAAAGAACTTCGAGGCAGGCTAAAGGCGGAACGGGAGTCATATTGGAACAGGATAGCCGACGAAATGGAGGAGTCTGCTGTTAAGCATGACTACCGTTCACTCTACCGTACGTTGAAGCGTCTCGGGAAGAAGACTAAGCCCGTTAGCGATAGCATCAGGAGCTCAGACGGGACGTTCGTGCGCACTGCAGAAGAACGTCTACAGCGTTGGAGACAGTTCTTTAGTGAACTTTACAAGCACGACGCACCACGAGGACCGGTTGTCGAGTCGCCTCCAATAGAAGTGCCGCAGGAAGCCGCGTTGGATGCAGAACCTTCTATGGACGAGTTGAGACTGGCTGTCAAGTTGCTGAAGAACGGCAGGGCGTCGGGCGTTGACAACATATCTGCTGAGGCAATTAAAGCTGGCGGAGACATTCTGTTGTGTCAACTTCATAAGCTGATTAAGCTCATTTGGCAGTTCAAGCCAGCATTCGATTGTGTTTACTGGCCGGCTTTATGGAGATCACTTGAATGCGAGCACATACCGAAGAAGATAGTGAAGCTCCTTCAGGAAACATACAATGGATCAACTAGCTGCATTCGCATCGGAGATAGGCTGTCTGAAGAATTTACGATCAACGCTGGTGTTCGTCAGGGGGATGTCATTTTGCCGCTACTTTTCAATACTGTGATCGATGCCATCATGAGAAAGGCCTTTGAAAACAGAAGAGGCGTCCAGTATGGTACCAATGATTACGTCACGGACTTGATGTTTGCGGATGATAGTGCTGTGTTCGCGGATACCGATGCTGAGGCGGCGTATTTAATTGGAAACATAGCGTTGATTGCGAACTCATATGGCTTACGAATCAATAAGGATAAGACAAAAGTCATGACATCAGATGGGTCGCACGCCTCTGTGCTCTTCGAAGGAGTTGAACTCCAGCAAGTGAAGGACTTCAAGTACCTAGGGTCAGTAGCGCAGGAGTAGAAAGTGGCAGCAACGACGGAGATCCACAGCAGAATCGGACAGGCTTCCACTGCTTTTGCTTCGCTTGGCTGGGGTCTGTGGAAGAAAGCCAACGTATCGATGACGACGAAGATTCGGCTGTTCCGTGCTTTGATAGTTCCTGTACTATTATACGGCTCGGAAACGTGGACGCTGCTCAAGTCGGACGTGGTGAAACTCGAGTCCTTTCAGATGCGATGCTTGCGCCAGATCCTCGGGATTACCCTTTGTGACCGCATACGCAACGAAATCATCAGGGAGCAATGTGACCACCAGCCCACGATCGAGTACCAAGTTCAGACCAGACGATTGCGGTGGTTTGGACACGTCTACAGGACGGACGCGGGTCGACTACCGTACAGCGTGCTATGGAGGAAACGTCCAGTGCAGTGGAAAATCCAACGAACGGCCCCTAAAAAGACATGGCTGAAACAAATCGAGGATGATCTGAAGAAACAACGGTGCAGTGTCCTTAATGCTAGATCTATTGCTACGAATCGTTCTGAATGGAAGCGTATCGTTCAGGCCGCTCGGGCTCCCATGGCACCAACAGCAGTGTATTTGCTGAGAGGTCATCCCGCTCCGCCAGACGCCAGCTAACGGGATGAGTGAGTGAGTGAATCCCAAGTTGATGTCGGCGGGAACTTCAAATTTGTTTTGAGCTTTCTTAAAATGGGTTTTTCTTGAAAAGCTGACGTTTTTGAGAGGGCTTTTCACAACCTTTAGTGACTATAGGGATGTAACAACACGAAAACGTCAAAAACCCATGTATGGTTTTCATCGTGTACGATGCCTTTAAGACATGTGATAGGACGGCTGGCCGCAAAACGGCGTCCTAATGGCACTCATGCCACTGGCGGTGCTGTGGGGAGACGACTTTTATGGAAAAAGCGCAGACGATAGCTGCAAACATGGACGAAGGACACAGTTTAGTGATTAGGATGAATTTTGTGATTGAGTACAATAACATTGACAAGACCGTTTTCCCTGCTGTTTTCGTGCGTCTCCTGGAAATACCTGTGGCCCGCACTCCAACTTAGCGGGCAATCTCTAAAGTAAATGTCAGATTTTTGAGAACTGAAAAAAATTGAATTATAGACCCCTAACTTCAACCAAACTGAGAGAATCCAGGCGCAGAATAACTGCTGCTAGAAATTGATTATGCTAACCATGTGTCCAGAAGCGACTAATCGACACTAGTACTTCAGGGGAAGAACACTTTCCACCTGGGTGAGCTGACATTTGTGCGAGTATGTACGAGAAGATCATGCGCTGGTCGCAGAGGCATCTTTAGAATACCCCGAACCCCCTACGGCGGCGTACATTCCTTGCTATGGCGCGCGATTACGCAAAATGATACAGATCGTTATTACTCGAATTGATAGCTGTTGACGCGTACGCGCTGTCGCCCTCTTCAGGAAGGCCGCGGCGAATTTCAGGTAATTGTTTCGTACCTGATGCATTCAAGGCAGCATACAATCTCAAAAAAGCTGTAGGAATAACGACGCTACTGGGGTCGTATGGCTCGCACTAGAACGCTTACGCGGCTACGCGTAAGTCAAAACTACAAAATTTGAGCAACATCGAGTCAAACAATTTAGTTAACTCCGCCCATGAGCCTTGCAGACACTATCCCTTTCCCACTACAAACTTATCCAGATTGATTGCTCGAATACGTACACTTCGACTGGTTCAACATCGTAAGCGTTCTAGTACAGCCCTCAAAAGTCTATTAGCTTTGCTCTCCAACAACTTTACCGTTACCTCCGCTATTTCATGGCATACTGCCGTGTAACTTGCCCACTTCCACTTCATAACAGAAACAACTGGCTAATTCTCCATTTGCATCCAGTTTTCGACGGTTTTTCGTCAGTTTCCTATACTACCAGCTCCAAACCATCGATTTATGTCATAAAATCAGTACCATTTTATTACGTATAGGCTGCCTGAAAGCCTCAAGCCTAGCCTGAATCTAATGCCTTCCTATTCTGTGATAGCACCACTATCATAGATCGTAACAGGGCAGGAGTTGTTTAATGTGTTCATTTGCTAGTACTGGCGGCCATGAGGATTTCGGAGCGTTGAGGAGCGCGCGTTTTCGTCATAAGAATGTATTTGATAGTTTTGAAAATCGATTGAGTTCGGAGGGAAAGTTTTGAGGATGAGTTAGATTAGTCCCCTTTCATTGGTCCTTGACAGAATTTCATGGAAATAAACCAAAGTAAAGTCAGAGATCGAAAATGTAGGGAACGTAGCAAATGTGGATTGATGTGGATTGATAGAAGGGGACGTGGTTCGCGATCTCGTTTCTCTCTGCATGTGAAACGGGGTGGATTCTTTATGTTTAGCTCGCATATTTGGAGGAAATGAGATCTCTGACTGCATAGGAAACCCAGTATCATACTTCCAGCAACGAGATACGCTATGTAATGTTTACCATCGATGCCGACCGAAAATCAAATCCGTGATATGAACTGACGTTGGTCGCGGGGAGTATGATCTCGACCTTATAGACTCGGTCAGTCGGGGGGTAGTACGTCGGCACAACAGAGGTTGCACTCCGGTACATTGGAATTAGCAGCACCCCAGCAGTAGCTACCGCTAACAGCAGGAGCTGCTGCATCTCCTGCTGACAACGAGGGGTTTTATCCGATGATTGCCGGGGAATATAATCCCTATTGTGCCTGCGTACTACCCCGGCTCTCTGAGGAGTAGCAGCTCACACCACAGAGGCATAACACTCGAATGTATGCTGGTCATTCGACAACGCGTTCCCAAGGAAAAACGTCGATCTTCCCCTATTAGAGTACCTATATGCAAAAAATGGACATTTTTGAATACCAGACTATCGGAATAATTCGAATGCACGTCTGTGCCGAATAGTCGAATAAACGAATTAGTTGAACATTTGACTCTTCCGAATAGTCAAACAATTCAAATATTCGATTATTAGATTATTCGGCCAATGATTCTGTTCCCTAACATTCGTTGACATGCTCCATGAGATTTATTGGTGGGTTACTATTGATGCAGAATTGAGGCGCATTTCTCTCCTGAGAAGTCAAAACTGAACTTTTCTCCGGCTTACTGGAATCTAATATGGTATGCATGGCAAAATCTGTGAGGTTCTGGATTCCAGCGTATACACTTCCATGCATGCATTGTGCACTAAAAGTTACCCATCCTGTAGAAATTTAGCATAACCTTCAGTAATCGTTGCCATCCCGAAGAGTTCAAGGCTGATCAAATACTTCCTGCAGGGGTAGGTCCAGTTCACTTGAGCCTGATATGTCATGCATGGCCAAAAGCGGTAGCATCTGCATTCCAGAGTTTACATTAACGCGTCAGTCGAAACTCAGGAATTCATTAAAAAAACTTCTTAGTGTGCGAGCCACAGACAACAATGCCATTTACATATATCGATACACACATATTGAAACAAGCTTCGTACATAATTGAGAGGACATTACACCTTGAATTTGGCCAACAACAAAAGTAAAGGCTGAAGGTAGGGATATGAAACTGGGGTTCTACCTCTGTGAATGAAAGCTGCATCCAAAGGCGAAATTCCCCATCACCGTAGAGGCAATCACGAATAAAAGAGATCCTGAAGAGAGACCAGTTTGGTACAGGACACGTAATGTCCTCCGTAGAGTAGATATAAGGCACTGCATGATCACAGGAATGCGTCCTCTTGCGCGGACAACGATCGGTCGGTCATCAAGTACGTTTCCGTCATATAATCTGCTGAAAAGTAAGATGTCAGTATAGCGATCTCAAAGTCGGATAGAAGCCGTAGATGAATGGGCCTTTGCAAAAATTCACAACTTCTCTTGAAGGCAGCATACACACAGCATACAAAATGCTCGCAAGCTTACGACATGAATCAAAAAGGTTTGGAGCTGTTACTATTCAGAACTGATGGAAAGGCCCAATAAAAACCCGATGTACACAGAAAAATACCGCGTTGTTTTCGTGATGAATTGGAAATGGACTGTAGTTACATAAACGGCAGCATACACCCTAGGTTGAGATAGCGAGGTTGGTTGTTTCGTTCAGCCCATTTCAGGACGCTTACTGTCAGCACGGATCGCAGTGATATTTTGCAACGCGTATTGTGAGTTGACGCGATCTCGGTGCACATACGTTTTAACACGCGCACCGACTTTGCGCCAGCGCACGAAAACAAGAAACGCAAGCTATCAGTGAAATCCGTGCTAACCTTGCGTTGTTGGAAGCGTCAGAAACCAGTAAAAATGGCCGAATTATAGCAATCAATCTCGGGGTGTTTGCATTGAAGGCAGGGTGCCGCGAAAATTAACCATTAAGCATAACCGTGCATTGTTGTATCTTTACTGCTATAATTGTACAGATGACTTCGTGAACGAAACTAACTAGCAACGATTCCAGATAGAGACCAGCAGTTGAGGCAGCGACGAGCATTTTCGTACTACGGCGGGGAAAATAGTGCTTTGGCACAGTATACACTGCTTTGTAGAGTTATTATAAAGACCCGAGTGGTGACAGGTGGTTCCTGGGAACTACTTTTCTGAATGTTGTCAAGGATCGGTTTTTCATTTTCAGTACCTTGTGTTAGTTATTTTAGTTTTGCTGTTGGATTGAAGAGGTTTTTTACTTTATACGTTTTTTTGCGAGAAAAGGTATAACTTCTGATCGTGAGCCCTATGTGTAGGTGTGTCCGCGAAAGGGACGGTTGCGGACCACTCAGCAACCCGCGCGCCTGTCGCGTGCGCCGATCGATCACCACGTTCCTCGTGGGCGCACACGACGCATCGCACGCTGCTGAGGTGTCCGCAGCCAGCCATTTCCTGGTTACCCGAACTATACTTTTAAGAAGACTGCAGATTCTAGCAGTTCCATCGTTCAGAGCGGGCTAACCACGATGCCGCGGAATAACTGCAGTTCGAAAGTGAATTGATCCTGGGTTGGATGGTTCATAATAGCTGGTCGCGGCTAATATCTTTATTTCACAACTCTGCCAACGCGTAGCTATTTAGATGCCTCCGAAGGGGCGGCCTGAAACGCCGCCCCATCCCATGTAGCGGTAAACTACGGGTTTTGGTTACGATAGCTAAAACCCGCATATTCTTGGGTCGAGGCTACAAGGGTGCCAATTCTGCGCGTATTCTACGTAAAAACGAAGGCTAAATTCGAAACATTGATCTCTCTGACGCTGAACCAGTATATTCTAGCTATAATTTTGTAGCGAGAATCTACAGATATAGCGACAGCCTGTGTTGAAATACAATCTCAAACCCGCGTTGGCTACGCGGAACGCAGGGATGCGGTTCGAACAGTGTTGGCCCAGCCAACCCACGGATAACTTGACACTCTGTGGGTGGTCGTGGAGGGTGACCCCGTGTCGCTCTCTGGAAGACCTTGCCAGGGATAACTTTGGCCGCTGGGATGCTGCAGGCCGTGGGGAAGAAACGGCGATGCTGTCGACCGCAGCTGGGGTAGCGTTTCTAGTACGGATCAGGACTGGGTGGGTCGATCGACAGAGTGCTGCAACGAGAATAAGCGCAGAATATGCGGGTTCTGTAGCGAGAATTTACGTAGAATATGCGGCCGCTGTAGCTAAAATTTCACCAACTGAGGCTAAACTTTTCGTGATTTACGTAAATTTTCGTGTCAAAACTAGACCAGATGCCTCCAAAACCCTGGGCATCTCCGGTTCCCATGTGAGGCATGTAGCTACGCGTTGGCGGAGAAAGCCAAAGCGCTCCCTCGTTAGACTTAAAGGTACTAAAGGTATTGAAGAATGAGTATTGGTGTAATTTTCTAGCGCAGCTTTTAGTAAACACAGTTTTCGGGAAGGCACATAGTGTTTTGTCGACGTTGCTTTCCTACCCTTTCTAATGAGAAACTCACACTCACTTCCTTTCCTCGCATTCAGGAACGTCCTCTGAGTGTATGGCTCCGTTTGATAACAAGACTTCCTCGTGGTGGAGTCGCAACAAGGAAGAAAACGTGATGAGAGCTCTCTGAGCCGACTGAAATTGTGCAAACTCGTGAAACAGTCTCGGGTGAAAACAAAATATTAGCTGACATATTATACATAGCGTTGCATAAGAATACGAACACCCCAAATTATATGAATCGGATATTGGAGAAAGCTTTTGATTTAGGGTATCAGTTTCTATGTAATCTACAACGCTAAAAACGAAGGATCAGATCCAATAACCACTGCTCTCCGATCTGACTTCCAATGATGACAGGGACTCCTTTTCCTGCCTGTTGTATAAATACGTGGACACCTTGTAAACATCAAGTTATCTCGCGCTTTTCACCACAAAACTTCTAAATTGCTTTCAGACCCGGGGTGCTATGTGGAATAACCTATCAACATGCCCTATGGTCCTCATCTCTCATATGAAAGACAAGCCCAGGCTGAGGTTTCGGTCGCAGCTGAACTCGGTGTTCGATAGATTTCCCTGCAGCTTGCACGGTCGATAGCGTGGATTTGGTATTTTTCGCTGTACCCTGTATGGTATCCTCTATAGTTCAAGACGCTCGAGGAAGTTCACAGTTTAAAACGAATGACACATTGCTCGACGCGCATACAACACCATTGTGTCAGCTCGACGACTCTTTTCGATATAGTAGCTCTGAATGTCTCGGGATTAGCAAATTTACGATGCATCCGCCGTCAAGGCAGCATTGTGAATGCCGCCAGGAGGTATGCCCGTAGCTCAGAACGTCGCCACAAGACGTCCCGTGTTCAACACGCACGGTCTAGCAGGAACATTAAAGGCTGTGTTCATGACGAAAAAGTTGCCTATTTTTCGGGCAAAAACGTAAGCTTTGAGTCCCTGTAAGAAAATTGAGAACGTAAGTGCGATCAAAAACGGCCGGGAAGTGGGAGAAAATCTCGTGGGCCAGCCAACCTATTGGGCCACCCTGCCCACGTCCTACGACAGTTGTCCGTCTCCGCTTTACCGTAGAAATAGGCATCGAATTTTCGAAAAAAATTTTATCGCGAAAGGTTCTAACATCCCAGCATGTACAATAGCCCCTCTTATTTTTGAAGAATTTTCAGTCCAGGAAACAGAAAGCAAAGCCACTTACCTAAGGATTTTGAAGCGCGAAACCATTTCACTGACGTCAGGTTCGATGCGTTGTCTGCATTCTCCGAAACACGCAAACAGGCACAGTCAAGTTTTTCAGGGAGTTCTTTCGATGATTTTTTCCGGTATTTAAATGTTCTGCGTGGCTTTTCCTATTATCCTTACTTAGTAGACTTAGCTACTCCAAAACATCGAAAACTAAAATACGTTTTTTTTATTGCGAACACTGCCTTTGAAGGGGGAAAGTTGTTCAAGCAATGTGTTCCCTTTTGAAGGCCCTGTTCAGAGATTTACATTCTAGACTACCTATTTTTGCCGACAGACAGAAATTAAATTTGGATGGTTCTGATGGCGGTAGACGTCACTGGACAGATCTTAGCAAGGATTCGGCCTATGTCAGCCTATGGAGTTTCAAGACGGAAGCGTGATGGTTTAGGTCGAATTCAGCAGTGGTATTGAGGTGTGTCCTGCATTTTCGCCGACCAAAATGGACTCATTAGGTACAGAAAAATTTTGTCCACTCAACGAGGCTCAGTCCGGTCTCCGGCCGACTATATCGGGGGCGCACTGCGTGGCTGCCCTATCATCACAGCGGCGAGCTAATCCTCTGTAGTACCAATGGAGAACCATGAGTTTGTGCACTCTTTCATAAACGGAGTATGAGCATAACAATAAAACAATAAACCCATAATGTTTTCGCCTTTTTGTGCTTCGATATTTGCCATTTCAAAATAACCCTTTCAGGGCTTTTAAAAATTCGGAATGGAACTCTACTCACTTGCAGACCATTTGACGGAATTTGTGAGATAGCGTAATGTAGACAAAGAATGAGAGGCTCATATTGCATAGGCCAAGAAACACTCCAACAGTGTTCCACACACAGACAGGAATCTCGTTAATGACCCGCGGACCGCTGATAGCAGCTAGGATGAACACCGGTATAGGAGGAAGTTCGGCGAACAACTGGAACAAAAAATAAACATCAATGCAAGCGAATATTGCCCTATCTGAATTACGAAGTTGTGGTTTTCTACGTCTCTATGAAAGGCACTGCGAAACGCGGCTCTTCCGAGTTCACCTAAAACGGATGGAACGGTGCGACGAAGTTTTTCAGGCCACACCCCTATCTGGAAAATTATTGAGCAAACCCTCTGAACCTACATACTTATGCTACAACTGGGTGGTGGTTATTGTCTAGTTTTGTCCCAATAGGAAAGCTCAGGTTGCGAATTGTCATACGAAATTCATGGCATTACTGGTCTCCGATTTGGTCGGTTGTTTGGTACTAGCGCAGGTCACATACAGTTTTAAAATTGATTTTTTTTTCAAGTATATTTTCTTCTTTTGAGACAATCAATTTCATGCTTTATTATAAAATTCTGGGCTACTATGTCAATAATATGTTGAAATATGTATGCTTTAGGACAATTTTCAAAGTTACATCGATGGAGAGGATTTATGAAAAAACATATTTATGTGTATATACTCATATTTATTTTTTCTATATACTTTGTCTATATATTTTTTCTATATACTCATATTTATTTTTTCTCATATTTCACATATTTATGTGTATATACTCATATTTATTTTTCACTCTATGAATGAACAAAAAAAACAAAGACAACATGGGAGAGAACATCAATATTTTTTATACGAGAAGTGGACGATTATAAATTGCCAACAAAATTCTCACGGTAAACAAAATCGATGATACCCAATTGATAAAGGGTAGGGTATAAAAGAAATGAAGAGCGGTGTGTTACATTCAGAAAACCTAAACAGGCAGCAGCGACCGTTTATCCATACGTGTTCGAATGTGTTCTACTAGTTTCCAATGAACGGCTGTGCAGAGTTGCGACCAGGGGTGCGCGGAATTTTATGTTTTCTGTTTCCGCCCATTTTTGGCCATTTTTTCTGTTTTCTGTAAAAATAGGCGAAAATTGGACAGAGAACAGAAAAAACGAGAATTGCGATTTGTAGCAGGATTGCCCTGGAAAAAAAGTGGCCAGTTTATCCATGCTAAGAAGCCATTCAGTTAAGGGTGTACTTCACCTAGGCTCTGCAGTTCCCACGTGCTAGACACTTATCTCGCTGTTGTGGTCATTCATTAGAGCGCATGTGGCGTGGTGGGAAGAAGCGCTGCTGTCCGCTGTACACGGTCGGGTTCGATCCTCGCCGAGGTGAACCAACCCAGCTATCCCTCCGGGACACTTTAAAAGCAGTGTTCACGACTAATTTCACTTCCGATATCTCCACTCCACGGTTTACGAAAGGTCTGGTGCCCTATATAGCAAGGCATGCTTAACAAGGACACGAAAGATGCGTTTTTGAGTAAAAAATAGGCCCTTTCTTGTTTACGTTGATTTTTGAGCGTGGAGGAATTGATCGCTAGAAGGATGATACCTATCAGTGCAATGAAGCAAACAGCTCACTTATCAGCACTTCCTTCACTTGATCATTGCTATAATCTGAGTCTTCATTTGTTCTTTTCCAGGGGCGGATCTGGGGCTCGGGGCGTGTCTGGGGCACCAAAACGCTTGTTTGCAGCCGTCATTCTGCAGCTCCTGGCTAGTTTTCTACCGTTCTTTCGACACTGGGAGCCTAGGATCCTTCTCGATTATCATTTCACTGTGGAAAGTCAACGAGGATGATCATCGTGAACGCTGCCTTTAATTGGTAACAGATTCATTTAGGGAAATAAAGGCACTCACTGGGAAGTCGACTGGCGCCCCGCAAGCCACCAAGTAGGCGCGAAAGCAATTCAAGCCTCTACGAATACGACTGCGCACCCCAATATAGATTTAGGAAGCCGATTCCTTATCTTCATCTGATAGTGGATATCCTTACCCAGAGGTTTACCGTTGACGAATTCCTCAGATGGTACGCGATGCAGTCAAATGACGCGAAAATTGCAATGTTCCTGTATACTAACAATAATAAGCCATTCGTACTACTTAAAGGCACAGTCCAAGCTCAGGGACGAAATCTGAGATTTCCACAAAATTGTGAAGTAGACCCACCCCGTATACCACTTGCCAAGTGCGAGCTCTCAATTCCTCCGAATAAGCGAGATATAGGAGGAAGCCACCCTGGGGCGCCCACCTCGGGAAGCCACTTTGGCACGCCCCTTTTACGACTTTTCGAGCTCAACAGTGGCGCGACGAGCGATGCTTTCCGATCATAAGCCCCGTTCTTCCTTTCATTCTCAACCTCTCTCTTCATTCAGGTCAGCTCGCATATAGCGGTTGCGAATGGCGGAAGTTACAAGCCTCGGACAACTCGTCCACCGTGCTTCCGCAGCTCAGTTTTTGAGGGGTCATAACTCCGTTCCCAGGAGGTCTTGAACGGTTCCAGAGACATAATTGGAATCAGCGTGGGTCCGTTTTCAAGATAGACAGGAAAACAGAAAACCGATTCTGAGGTTGGACTGTGCCTTTAAAGGCACAGTGCACCCTCAGATATGATTTTTGAGATTTTCATGACATTGTATAGAAGACCCCTTCTGTATAACACGTGCCAAATGCGAGATTTCAATTCCTCCAAATAAGCGAGATATAAGCGACCACCACAGGCCCGACCCCCTTCGCTCACCACCACAGGCCCGACCCCCTAACAGATTCGCGAACTCGATAGCGGCTCTATGGGTGGATGAATTCCACTAAGTCGTCGTTCTTCAGTCCATTGCTGGGCTATCTCCTTATCCTGGCTCGCTTTCGCGCAACGCTTGCGAATGAAGATAAATACAGGCTTGAGACAACTCGTCCACCAATTTTTCACCCTCAAAATCTAGGCATCTTCGAAGAGCCATAACTCTGTTCAAAGGGGGTCTTAGACGATTTCATAGATATCACTGTGATCAGCGTGTCACCCTCTCCAAGATTAGCATAAAAACCAAAAAATAATTTTTTGGGTGTCCTGTGCCTTTAACGCCCACTTTTCATACCCGCAGTGGTGCGTCGCTTGAGTATGTATAATTTCTACACGTTGGCAGAGACTAAGAATTCTTCAGCGCACCCGCTTCGGTGGAGCGTAGTAATGTTAGCCCCAAATGTGTCATGCGCGCAAACTCTAAACACGTGTTTTAACTCAGTGCACCGCAGGCTGGTACAGAATTCAGTTAAAATGAGGCGCCAAGAACTCGATGATGAGGCTATGAGGCAGATGATAATTCTGCCACAGAGGTACGAGAGGCTCTAAACGATGGAGCAAACGGTGCGTCCGGTCACTTATACTCTAACGGCATAGCCGCGCGGTATGGGTGTGACTTTCGGCTCTGAGAAGCAGTACAGTGTTCAAACCACCAGTTATCCCACAATCATTGTCAGAATATGTACACTAGACAAGGGAAATTTCGCTCCGACTGCATCTACGTACCCCTCGCACAGACATATTGAGCTTCTGATAGAGTAATCTAGCCTTTAGTGCCCGGGGAAAGAAAGGTTAGAGGAACATTTTTCATCTCTTGCCCCTCAAAATATGCCTTTCTTGGGCGTTTATACTTCTTGCTGTGACCGTAAGATTTGAAAATTCAACGAAAGAAGAATATTCCACCTGAAAAATTGATTAAAAAAAAGCTAAAAGTTGTGAAAATTTTCGTACAGTGTACGCTGAACACTTTATTGACTTTTGAGAATTTTCTGTTTTCTGTCCATTTTCGGAGATTTTTTCTGTTTTCTGTCAAATTAAATTTTCTGTTTTCTGTTTCCAAAAATATTTTTCCGCACATCCCTGGTTGTGACGACCGGCAGCACGCCGCAGAGCGAGAGGCCTGGGGCGTGCTCTAAACATGACGCGGCGTTGGGCGCCAAGGCTGGTGGAATTGAAGCGCCGATGTCCCTCCCTCCGTCTGTCATGCGCTCTCTCGCTGTCTCTAACCTCCTCTCCGCATCAGCACGCGTAGAAAGCATGAGAATTTCGCGGTTTTACAGCTTGTACGTTCGCCGTCATTCATTCAAGTTCAGGGAATGCGTAAAAACATCTTCAAAAAAATAATACGCTCAGAGAGCTGTAAAATGAACTTGGAATTTGCGTTCAGTGCTATGCCTTAAAGGCAGTGTCCACGATGAATTTCTCCCTCGGTTTTTGGCCGGAAATCGAAAATTGAGGGTCTTATTGGAGCACGGGGGTCGAAAGAACGAACGAAAACGAGCCCGAAAGAGCTCCATACGACTCCGAAGTCCGCTCGCGCTAGCCCTTCCGCTCGCGGTGGAGTTTTCCGAGGAACAGTTTGGTCCGCTTCTTCATTAGTATTGGAGCGCGAGCGTCGCTGAGTTTTAGCATTGGAGCGCATTTGCGCGCGCTGTCTACTTCAGGCCCATGCCCGCGCAACTCATCCACCGTTGAAATGTGTTGTTCAAAAAGAAGAACTGATTTTGGATGTTCCGCAGGGTTTTTCTTGATTCTTTCTTTACTGATGAAACAGTCAGACTCTTAACCTTCGTTTTCTGGTGGAAACTGGAAAACGATTTTTATCGTGGACACTGCCTTTAAGGCAGTGTTCACGAGGGAGAAATTGCCCGTTTTTTGGCAAAAACGTAAGCTTTGGGTCCCTCTAAGAAAAGTGAGAACGGAAATGCGATGAAAAGCGGCCGGGAAGTGGGTGAAAATTTCGTGGGCTAGCCAACCCATTGGGCCACCCCGCCCACGTCCTATTACAGTTGTCGGCGTCCGTTTTACCGTAGGAACAGGCACCGAATTTTCGACTATTCGTCATCGCGAAAGGTTCTAACATCCCAGTATGCACAACAGCCCCTCTTTTTTTTGAGAACTTCCAGACCAGGAAACAGAGAGCAAAGCTACTTACTTAAGTATTTTGAAGCGCGAAACCATTTCACTGACGTCAGGTTCGATGCGTTGTCTGCATTCTCCGAAACACGCAAACAGGCACAGGCAAGTTTTTCAGGGATTTCTTTAAACGGTTTTTCCCGGTATTTGAGTGTTCTGTGGGGACTTTTCCCTATTAACCCCTACTTAGTAGACTTAGCTACTCAAAAACATCGAAAACTAAAATACGGTTTCTTATCGCGAACACTGACTTTGAAATATAGATTTCAAGGTACCGAAACTAGCAGACGGTTTGCGGTAGTCGCATAAATCACAACTGTCACCCATTGGAACAAAAAACTAGTAAAACTAAAAACCGAAAAACCAATGCTGGAATAAAACGGTAAACGCGGTCTTCAGAAGATCGAATTTATGGAGCAATCTCGATGAAATACAGCATTCCACCCCGGCGATGGAAATGGTGGAGACCATTTTCCGCCGGCTCTCGCTAACGACGTCGCTGCTGTCGTAACGGCAAAAATACTGTGAGGTATCCGGGTCGTTGTCGAACGACACGATGCCGACCTGGTCCGCTGCTTGGCGCCCCCCACTCTCCATCATTTCCCTGCCGCAGCGAGACTCGCCGCGGTGCTACTCTGCAGAGCGCCTAATGGTTTGGACAAAGAAAAAAAGCCGTACTCACTGCCGAACACGTCGTGACTTGTCCACTGGTAACAAACGTGATAAAACACATATGGATAAACGGTCGCTGCTGCCTGTTTAAGGGGCTGAGCAGAGTGCCACCGCGACGCGGCGCGGCCTGATGATTGAGAGCCGTATTGATAGATCGCGGCGATCTATAAATACGGCTCTCCATCATCAGACCGCGCCGCGCCACGGTGGCACTCTGCTCAGCCCCTTAAGGCACAGTCCAGCCTCAGAGGTAATTTTCGATATTATTGTCCGGTCGCCGCCTATAGCAACCCTGCCAAGCGCGAAATCTCAATTCGCTCAAATAACCGATAAAAAGCTAGGAAAAAGTCGACCACGCCCCCTTGAAAGAAAAAAAATGGGTAACGCCCCCTGCCAGATTTCCGAGCTCAATAGGGAAGAGAAGCGCGAATGATTTTATTCAAAACCTATGTTTTTCGATTTGTTTTCGGTCTGGCTTTATATTGCGGCCTGCTTCAGAACGATGGTTGCGAATAACGAGAAAATACAGGCTCGAGACAACTCGTCCGCGAACTTCTAGCAGTTCCAAATCGAAATTTTTGAGGAGCCGTTTCTCCGTTCGTGGTGAGTTCTGCGCGATTCTGGAGGCACCATTGTGATCAGCGTGAAGTTTTATCCAAGATAGGCAGAAAAACGAAAAATCGATTTTGAGGTTGGACTGTGCCTTTAAAGGCAGTGTCCCAAAGGACGATATCAGGCTCTAACTGGAAGGAAAAACTTCTACACTTCCGTGAGCATTTTGTGCCGTTGGCAAATTATAAACTTGTGCAGTAAGGATGTTCTCTCTTCCCTGAATGCTGATAATAGAGTAAAAATTTTCAGATGTGTAGCGACATTTATCAGGAGATTGGTAGTATATTTTAAACTAGTTCGGTAACTAGCGATTCCTTAAAAGAAACAACCACTAAGATAGTTTTTTATCCACCCGCACACCAATGGATGAAGCTTTACTTTCCCTAGCTTGCGAAAAGCTTTTGATGGCCCACCCTCTCGAAGGCTTTCGAAAAATCCAGATAAGTCACATCTCAGGCTCTAACAATAAGTGCTTGGTCAAATTATTGGCACATTTCAACAAATTTGTTTCTACAGACCATCCGGCGACAAACCCTTGTTGATTCTCGTGAATGACTGAAATCCTTCCCAGATGAATTACAAAATGTTTTTCAAGAATCTTTTCAAAAGTTAGGCAGGAGACCGGAGTGATACTTGTTGGCCTATAATTGTCCACTATTTGAGAAGCCCCTTTCCAATAAGGAGTCACAAATGATTGTTTCCATTTTTGTGGTACTTCGGGATACCGAATGAACTCATTACGAGTTAACACCTACACTTTTGTATCAGTTTTCAGGGGTGGTAGTAAACTTGCCAAACTACGATGTTAACCAAGGCTTTTAACATCAATGTTAACTATGAGGTTATCAGTCTTGACTGAAATCGGCGTACTAATATCTAGAGCCAAAGTAAGTTAATATTAAAAATCTTGGGGTCAAAGTTCGAAGTTACTTGCTCTTAAACTACCATCATACCCCCTAGAAAATCACGATCGTGAACATTGATGTTCGCTCATTAATCGGCGCCTTCCACAGGTCAGCGATGAGACACTGGGCATGTTGAGGAGTGCGCTAGACGGCGATGGCGGGTTAGGCTAAAAAGTCCTCGAGAGGACTTTTTAGCCTAACCCCCCAACTCCGGGTTTCTCACCCATCATCACTGGAGCCGTGATTGGACCAAGAACTGTCTAAATAGACGCCAGTTCCCCCAACGGATGGCGCACCGTTCGTCATGCGCAGTATACTTATGTCGAGTCGAGTCATCGAGTCTTGGTATCGACTGAAACAGTCGACATCGAGTCATTCGACTACTCGATTATTCGAAATTTTGAAAAACCGAATTAGTCGAAAACTCGATTATTCGAAATTCCTGAAAATCGAGTTAGTCGAAAACTCGATTATTCGAAATTCCTGAAAATCGAGTTAGTCGAAAACTCGATTATTCGAAATTTTGAAAAATCGACTTAGTCGAAAACTCGATTATTCGAAATTTTGAAAAATCGACTTAGTCGAAAACTCGATTATTCGAAATTTTCAGAAATCGACTTAGTTGAAAACTCGATTATTCGAAATTTTCAGAAATCGACTTAGTCGCAGACTCGATTATTCGATAGACCCGAGCAGTCGAATAAATTCGATAGTCGACTGTTTCGAGTCAAAGAAGTTCTCCGCAAAATGCAGTTGCAGACCATGCACCTAAATTGCAGCCAGTTGTTATTTGCTCATAGTTCTCGAATGTTCTCGTACGGCTCACGACCATCTTTTTCACTTAATGCCGGCATTGATTTACGCCAAAATTTCTCAATCCCCAGGTGTGCGCATACCGATAAACTCATTAGAGATAACAAGACGGTCGCGATAGCCTGGAAATTAATACATGACGGTCAATTATTTCACCTTGCTCGAGAAAAAAAGGCATGCAAGAGGCTTGAATGCATTGGGATCAGCGGAACGTCGCAGTGCAACCGAAACTTTTGGTTTTTCAATTTGTTTTTGATGCTTGGCTTTATCCTCCTTTCTCTCAGAAAAAAGGTGGGAGATCCAGAAAACTAACAGCTTCTATTTTGGCCACAGAAGCTCAGCTTCGCAGATACGGAAGAGGGGCCGCGCTCTCCGTCGAAAAAATCGGGCAAGAAGACGAAAAAAGGCCATGAAAGCCAAAAAGACGAGGAAAACGGCTAAAGTCTAGCCGGAGAGGCTGAATATCATGACGGAGAGTCCACTATGAGTTTGGATGATCTAGAAGTAGACTACGATTCGCCCTGGCTTATTATTGTTAAACTCAGCTCCGGCTTTTTCCATGGTTATCGTCTCCAAAGATGAGTTCTGATTGTTCATCCATTAAATGATCTCGTTGAACCGTATTTCTCTCCTATAGTGAAATTTGTTTGGTTTTCTAAAGCTTTAAGAATTTGTTCGATGGATATTGCTAATCGACATTAATACATGAGTATTGGTTCCGGCCGTCTTACTGTGTGAAGATGGCGTTTTTCATTGCCAGATATACTTTTAATCAATGTCTTGAAGCAGTAGAATGTGGTATGCTCAAAATACTCGAGATAAGGTGCTTCAGAAACTCAATTGTTGAAAACTGGAAAAATTGAGTTAGTCAAAAACATGACCATTCGATTATTCGAAAAATCGAGTCAATTCAACTACTCGATTATTCGAAATTTTGAAAAATCGAGTTAGTCGAAAACTCGATTATTCGAATTTTTCGAAAATCGACTTAGTCGAAAACTCGATTATTCGAAATTTTCACAAATCGACTTAGTCGAAAACTCGATTATTCGAAATTTTTAAAAATCGACTTAGTTGAAAACTCGATTATTCGAAATTTTCAAAAATCGACTTAGTCGAAAACTCGATTATTCGAAATTTTCAAAAATCGACTTAGTCGAAAACTCGATTATTCGAAAAAATTTTCGAGTCGCAGAAGTATAATGCGCAGTGATAACGCGATCAAGAGCCAATTATTGCCTCCCTCGTTCAGCTGACTGCTTCCCTCTAAATCATTTTTTTGCTGAGCGTTTTGCGTGCTCGATTTTCTTGTGTTTTTTGATTTAACGAGGACTACGAATTGAGGTTATTGTGACCGAGAGATCTGTCAGTGGATTAACTAGACCAGAACGCGCAGAAATTCGAATTTGAAGTCTCTAACTCCAAATTTCAGATCTCTTTTGTTTTTTTTCCTCCTAGTAGGTAATATATATTGCTGCGACTCAAGCGTTTGCGATCGTCTTTTTGAATATGTTCGGAATTTATCTTTTTCGAGCATGTGATTCCAAAAAATTATTGGCGAAGTACTTTTCGCAAACTCGTGAGTGAATATATTTTCCAACGAACGTTAAAAAACTCGAATTCAGAACCTTCAAAATTGCCTAGTGAATAATTAATTCCGAAAACCGGTTCTCTATGGGGTTGGATTAAATATTAGGAAATTTCTCACACTTATCCGAGAAAATGTTCAAAACAACAAAGAATAACTGAAAAAAAGCAATGGAATTTTAAGCAGTGTTCATAAAGAGTTCGAAATTCTTTTCAAATTCAACGGAAAGGTTTCGTTCTGCAAGGGCATTTTTTCAAAAGTATTTTTCAGACAGGCTCTGAAAGAGTAGGGCTACTGCGGAGGCGAAACTGACAATGTGTGCGTTTTCTATTTTTTCTAGCTACTGGAGCAAGTAAATATTTCAGGGTCACCACAAAAGTGAGTTGTAAGGTTCTCATAATCAACGGTTGAGAAAAACATAGTAGACCTGAAATTTTGAAAGAAGGACTTTCATATCAACCTTCCAGCAAGTTTTAGCCTAGCTATTCCAGTGACAGATTTCTCCGGCCAGTTTTACCGGAAATCACGATTCTCGTTAAATTGAAAACATCGACGAGAAAAATCAGGATCGCATAATTCTTATCAAAACTAGATGAAGAATAAGCAAGCAGAGTTAAAATATTCAGCTGAATTAATCAATCAACGAAAGTAAGGCGAGAAGACGAGAAGGAGTGACTCTACAGAGAACAAGCATATGAGGCTGTCCACGTAAGATTCGAGATATATCGGAACACAAAAAAATTGCCGTTTTCAAAATTCATATCGCGAGAGCACCTCAAAAAACTTAGGTGTGCGCTTCTGGAATTTTCAGAAAACTTTTTTTTAAATGTTATGAAATCCCAAAGTTGGGATTTTCTGAACATTCCTTAGTCTAGATCCTCAATGGAAACAAATTCCTGTGATAAAAAAAATCTTATTCGAGGTTATCGACTATGGGGAATCGATTAGCTTTATCGAAAATTTCAAAAATGCGCTCAGTTAAAAAATAATGTTCTTAATTTCTCTGAGCCAAGATCCTGGAGATAGAGACTATGCTCAAAAGATGAGCGGTGGTCGATTTGGTTCATAAAAATATATAATTAAAAATTGAAAGACACAAACAGCCTCTTTTTTTTGATCGAATGACGCTCACAGGCGAAAAACCCTCAAGAGAGTTTTTCGCCTGTGAGCGTCATTCATGCATTCCACCGCGCGCAAAATGGCTACAGTAGCAATAACTGATTACGAGTAATCGATGTATGTATATAGAATTTGGAAAAAGGCTATTTCATCTATTTAACATCATAGAATTGTGCTTTTGGTGCACGAAAACCTCTTTTTTAATACACCTACTAAGAACGAGGTTAGGGAGGTAGCGTAAAATGTGTTTAGTAACTTGTGGGATGAACATGGAATACAGCTAGAAGAGAAACGGAACATAAACGCTCTATCATAGACACTCGACACTACGTAGCTTGTGAATGAAAGAGAAATTTGAATATCGTATTCTTACAGTACCCACAATGAATGAATACTTCGGATAATCATTTCTGAAAAATTCAAAATATTTTTCCAAAGTTTTTTTTCAAATTTTTACAAAATATTGTTTCATTCGGAAAATTCAGTGATTCGGTGTTTCGAAAACTGGAATATTCGTTTCAAAATTCGTATAAATTTTCCAAATATTCATTCAAACCGATTATAGAACAGTATTTAATATATTTATTTATTCATTCGAAATTGTTAAAAACGCGGTATTCCAAAAAAATCATTACGTTAATTGAGAAAGGCTATATTCGAAAAATTTACTCACTCGGGAACTTTCAAAAATGATTATCCGAAGTATTTACTTACTTGGGGTACTGTAAGAATACGATAATCAAATTTCTCATTCATTCAGAAGCTACATAGTGTAGAATGTCTATGATAGAGCGTTTCTGTTCCGTTTCTCTTCGAACTGTATTCCATGTTCATCCCACAAGTTACTTAACACACTTTACGCTACCTGAGTGTGCAACGACCTCCCTAATCTTGTTTTTAGTAAGTAGGTATAGTAAAAAAGAGGTTTTAATTTTTTTCAAAAGCACATTTTTATGATGTGAAAGTGACAAAATAGCCTTTTTTTCAAATTCTATCCCAATTGATTACCCGTAGTCAGTTACTACTGTAGCCATTTTGCGCGCGTTGGAATGCATGGCGGCCTCTTTCTCGAGGGTTTTTCGCCTGTCAGCGTCATTCGATCGAAAAAATTAGGTTGTTTGTGTTTTTGGATTTTCGATTCCATATTTTTATAAACCAAATCGACCACGGCGCATCTTTTGAGCATTGTCTCTATCTGCAGGATCTGAGCTCAGAGAAATTAAAAAAAATAATTTTTTTACTGAGCGCAATTTTGAAAATTTCAATAACGCCAATTGATGCCTCATTGTCGATACCCTGTAATAGAAATTTTTTATCACAGGAATTTCTTTCCATTGAGGATCTAGACAAAGGAAGGTTCAAAAAATGCCCAACTTTGGAATTTTATAACATTTTTTAACAAAGCTTTCTGAAAATTCTGGAAGCGTACACCGCCGGAGTTTTTTGAGGGGCTCTAGCGATATCAATTTTAAAAACGGCAAAAAATTGTGTTCCGACCTAACTCGATTCTTACGTGGACAGCCTCATATACTGAACACGAGAAGATTGCAAGTTAGATGAAAACTATTATTTCTGCTCTAATCATTATCACAGCTACTGTCTCTACTGAGAAAGTGTTAATTGTTGATGTATAAGGAGCAGGGTTCAAGAACCTACATAGAAGAGCCTCTCCAAAGTCACTCAGTCCGTGAATGCGTGGCGTAATGCGATGTCGTGCTGCTCTTTTCGGTGCGATCACGGGTTCAGATCCGTACTCATCGACTTTTACACTTGCATGTGCATAAGTTCATGATGAGAATTATTTCTCGTACGTTGAGATCATAGCAGCTTAGTGCAGAGCGATGGGTCGCTGTTGATGAACCGGCCTTCGCGGGTTCGTTTACCAGTGGCAGCCATTTTTGCGAACGATTATGTGGCAGTTCCCAGTTGGTTCGAGGGTAACTTCAATGTCTCACACCTTAATACTTCCTAGTTATCGTGACATGATCACGGTTCCTAACTCTCAGTTTCGGCTAGTTTACTACCACCCCAGAGAAAAATGTCGTTATGTATGCGTTGAAAATATTTAATTAGTCTGTGCACGTCACAGATTTTTTTACCAGATTTAGCATAAAACTACATCCTCTGTAAAAAGTGGTAATTCAAATCACTCATGGCGCGTGCGACGTGCGCGTGCGGCGTGCGCGATGCTGCAGCCTCCGTCTGCTCTTCTCTCTCCCCCCCTCTCTCTCCCCCCTCTCTCTCTCTTTCTCTTCCTCCCTCTCTCTCTGTCACTGTCTCTAACCTCCGCTCCGCACAAGCACGTGGTGGAACCATGAGAATTTCGCGGTCTTACGGCTTGTAATTTCTTTGGGCGGCGTTGTGCACCTGTGCACGGATAGGCAACTTTGTTTCCTAATAACTCTGTTTCCAGCTCGTTTTTTTTTGCCAAGCAACATTTGCAGATGTTTGCCTGTTCTGAAATAGATTCTTGAGGTTTTCTCTACAAAATTTCCTATCGTAAATACTGCCTTTAGTTTACCATAAAGAAAATTGGAATTGATTACCCCAAGAGAAGCAACGATACTTGAAAAAGGCAATTGTCAACAGATTTTTCCCACAGCTGTAGTTCCCCAACCGCGGATTTTCGCCGTTGCGATGAAGTCCCTAGTAGCCGACCATCAATCCCTTTTGCTTTGATTAATTGTGATTCAGGGACGATGAACTAATGAGGAGCATGACTAACGCACCTGTAGACTCGTCGTGATGAGCGTAATCCTCGTCACACATCGCTTTTCTGACCTGAAAACAACATTTTATATGCGGATACTTCGGGAAGTGAAGTGTGAAATGTTCCTTTGGTTCGAGCTCTACTAGCGAATGACTAGAAATGCTGAAGCGTCTAGAATATTGCACAAGAGTTTCCCAGCTTTTTGGCGCACTTCAGTAAGCGTTTGAGAGACACTCCAGTGTAGGATGACAAAAAACTTCATTTCTGTCTGTCAAGTTGTGGATACGCCCTCATCTTGGATTAACTCCGAGTGACGTATGTATCTGAAGCGGTTCGGGCCGTTAGAAAAATTGAAAAGGTGTGATTCCGTCTGTTAATCAGTTACTACAGATTAAAACGCTGATCTTCATAACATTTGTAGTATAGCATATGAAAAGCTCTCCCTGAACGTTCCCATCCCCGCAAAGCGCGCACGTGACTGGTTATCAAGAGCACTTGACCAATCATAGGAAGGCTACGTTAGTGGAGGTGTGTCTACGAATACGGGTCTTGATTGGGCATGAAAAATCTATGTAATCACACATTCTTCAGTATATACGAAGAATCACAAGCCTTCTCTCAAAAGGACCTGAGAGTTTTGAAACTTGCTGAAAACCATCAATTCTTCTTCCTGCTGTCTCTACTTTTCTAACCAGAAGTTCTCCATGGGGGCCAATATGAACACTTGATTGAGAGCTATGGAAGTGCTGCCTCCTATTGAGGGAAACCCAGATTTTGTTGGTAAGAAACTGCTAATAGCCACTCATTTGTTTCGAGAGATTCCTTCAAAATTCTCAAAGTTCTTCTTCAAGAGCTGTGAGATTTGCAAAGAGAGCAAAACAAGAAAGATGGACTCGAATAAATTTCGTTTCGGTTTCGAAAATCAATATAGAAAAACGTACGTGAAATGAGACGAGTTGGGGAACTCGGACTTTCGGAGGACGAGTTTCCACACCACCGAGACAGTCATGAAGACGAGAAGTGACATGGGAATCACAATGGCGAACAGAAGGTTACCGATGGTGTGAAGGCGCTCCACCATTGTCATCAGCGGTGCTGCAAAGATTGGTTGTAGTTTTCTTTCTCGACATATGAATGCAACTTTACGTCACGGTTTTATCTTGCATTGTACCCTTTTTGTGAATGCTCGGAACATTTTAAAGGTTGAGGAACACATTCTTCGAGCAAATGGAGTGATGGAGTGGAAGTATTCGCTCTAACTTTTATTTCTTAGCAGCGATGTAAACTTCTGAACTTAGGCCTGTTATTCCATCTACTCAGAGTATAGCTACGTTGTTCTTACAGTTTCTTTTTTGTTGACGGAAGGCGCAGAAGACACTCTTGCTTCAAAACAGTAACGTTCCATTGTTAGGTCTGACTTTGTCGATGCCTCCGTAAGGCGGTGTTCAGAGTTTTCGCAGCGCGAGGGAACATGTCACTGCGACGCGAAAATCCGGTCGCGCAGCAATCTAGGTGTGAACAGCACGCGAAAGCTGAGCGAATACGATCGAATACGTATGCAAGCAGTTGTGCCAATAAAACCAGAGTGATGTCATACTTATTTTTTTGGTGTTTGTTTGAGTGGAACATTGACAACGATAACTATTTATGCCTCTTTCACTGGTTTAGCCAAAACGACTTGTTTTGGTAA
Source organism: Aplectana chamaeleonis (assembly GCA_029168955.1). Taxonomy (NCBI): domain Eukaryota; kingdom Metazoa; phylum Nematoda; class Chromadorea; order Rhabditida; family Cosmocercidae; genus Aplectana; species Aplectana chamaeleonis. Next base: position 85,856 of record JAPDOI010000734.1, read on the forward strand.
TGGCAAAACAACGAGAAAGAGCAGTCTACGATTTTCCTTCGCGCGCCGTCAAACGTCAATAGCGTCGCCTAGTATTCAAGATTGACGTAGCGCAGAGGAAGATTGTGTGTCATTTCGGTTGTATCGCGTCTTTTCACTGAGGACAGCAAGCGACGGCGTGACACCTCGTCGCATGATCAATACATAAGATGAATATGACGTCGCGTAGTGCCGCGAATGAACTCTGGACGCCGCCTAATGCAAAGAAATGAAGTTACTTGAGCCTCTTGTACTAGGTTTTCCCACCTGTTTCTGAAACCTGAAAGAGATAGAACTTATCTCGGATTCACTCGATGCGGATTCCCTAAGTGATTCCGGATTATTTAGAGAAGATCTGGAGCAGTAGGTGTAGAAGGATTCACACTTGTTCGCGAAACGAATACCATTCAAACCGAGAAAAGTTTTTTGAAACACTACTTATACCTCCACATTTTCGAGCTCCAAGCGGCAGGCAGCTGAAAACAACGCTGCGTTAATGCTAAACACTGAACTACGTCCGTTCACCAGTTGTCGATTGGCTTCCGCTATGGGATATGTCCCTGATTGATCAACTGCGCACCGGTCCACCATCTGAGCTGGATGACCAGCATTCCGTGAGAAAACTACTTGGGCACTTGACAGCGGGTACTCGGAAGTTCCCCCAGCTACTCGGTTGCGATGATGAATTGTGGATTCGTAATGAGAACCCGTCCCGGCATCCCTATTTGCTTTGAAAAAAGAATCGCTCTCAAAACCTAGGTCAAGCCGCCAACATAGCGGAAAAGCGCCCTTCTGTGTTTCTAGCATTCGCATAGATTGCTTCAGAAAGTGTTGCTCCATTTATCTCACACAGCCAGAGTCAAAATGCTCGACCTTATGTGGTAACAGTCACTGAGGGCACTTTGTCGGCGCTAGGTCGAAACGTTTTGTCTCATATCCACAACATAGTTCTGACCTCGCGCAATCCGTTCACCACCTGTTCGCTCCTCTCAAAAACTTCTTGGAGTATAAGCCGTTACAAAAGCAGAGTGACATCGAATACGAGAAGCAGCTGTTTCCCACTCTGCGGTCCCCTCAGTTCCGAGCGGATGAGGTTGGCAGACTATCGAATGGAGGCAGTGAGTTATGAATAATAATGGTGGATATCTAGTTGATTAGTTCGCTTTTTATTGAAATAAAATGAATTCGAAATAAAGTAATCAAGGGTCCGAGTACTTTGGAGCAGCCAAGTAGAGCGATTTTGTTGTGGAGGGAAGTATAAGGCGGCTTCAGATGCGATCAACGCAACAGTTGCTTGCACTGGGCAACTTTCTCATGGAATTATATGAGCTGATATGCTTTCAGATTGGTTTTCTGGAAATCCCCACTTTTGTATAGCCACGAATTGAAGGGCGGAGGCGGGTGAGTGCAGAATTGGAAAAAGAACTATAATTTCGGACATAAGTGCACATTCCGGCAATATTAAGCGCATAATCATGAGGTAATGGCTATCCCGGCATTCTGCGATATTGGTCGAAAGAAAAAACTACGAAAACCCACAGTCACTGGCAATGATTCGGACGACAACGCGATCGCACGAGTCCACGGTCAGCGATACGGAACGGTTGAGCGGATAAATTAGAGCCAAAAGAAGACCGGCCACTGCCACCACAACGTAGCTCCTGAAATGAAACGGAATTAGAGAAGGGGCACATCATGTACTTTTGTGAGAGTAGCTACCTTCGTTGCCCTCTACTCATGAGACCTTCCTCATGCATAAAATTTTGCCAATCACTCCCTTTATGAGTTTCGTAGAATTAAATACGCTACTGCTGCCTTTCTGTTAAATGTACATATAGCTCAAAATCGAGGTAAATAGAAACACTAAACACTTTGCATTAAAGGCAGCGCACTCGCAAAAAAAGATTGTTTGCTATTTCGCCCTGGTATGTAGGCATACAAGGTTGTGATATATAGCAAATAAGCCACACATTACCCATAAATTTGGGGGAAAAAAGTGTTCCAAAATCTCGGAGCAATGCCATTCTTTTTTACGCCTATATTGGTGTGTAATGTGTAATAAACAAACGTCGGAAATTTGAATAAAATGGCTTAGCACTAAAATTTCCTTGGGCTAATTATTTCTTTCTAGTTTTGTACTGCCAAAAACTTTCGAAAAGTAGAAAGCCTCCAATACACGCGTTTGAGTGCGAGGATCTCTCGAAATAAAGAGACTTAATTTTTGAATCTCCTAAGATTGTCGTGGCGCTTCTGTTCCTCGTGCTAGATGATCGTTCGGGAAAGCGCCTTCTCAGACCGCACATCAGTTTTCACAGGGCTATTGTGTTGCGTAACATCGAGGTCTCAAGCTTTGCCAACGATCCCCGCTTGGCTCAAACATTGGGTTGAGAAGAAAAAATCCAATTTGGTTTTTTTTTGGGCCGACGCTGCATTTGGAGAAAACTACAGACAGAAGCGTTGGATGGAAAGCCGACAGGCCTAGAACAGTTTTCTGAAGGGGTGATACCGCGATTGCCGATGCAGATCAATCTGTTCAAAAACCATTCGATGAATATAGCCAAGTGAATTGAATCGGCGCAACATTGCGGTGGGTCGTGCAGCTGTTGCTACAACACTGGCCGACGTTATTTCGATCGCGTGCGACAATCTATCGCCGCATACCCGGCCATTCACCTGACTAAATTTCAAAGAGAGACCAAACACATAATAGTCCGTCGCGGCGTAGTTTTAGGTTTCTACCCCATAGAACTGTTGTCTCGCCAGCATTTCAAAGGTAGAAAGACCCGCAAATGGAGGGTTGCCGCGTCGTCCTAGGTTTCGATGTGATCCGAGAAAATAACTAACTGAGACCTATGCTATATTTCTGCTATTATTCTTCACTGCTGATAAACAAGCTTCACCCCAGTCCACCGGCAATGCGCACGAAACAGTCAGTAGTCTTGTTTCCAGGAAGTCAGCAATGGCGGAAAATCCAATAATTCGGGGATAGCCGAAATGGTCGCATCGTTCTCGGTGCCATTCTAGGCATCATCCTATGCGTCACGATTTGAATTGATGTTGCGTGCTCACTGCGTGGCCTCCCGAAGAGGGGTGTGCGTTTTTCGATTTTTCCTTTTTTTTTATTTTTCGCCCTTTTTGACGACAAAAACCAACAACGAAAAGAACGAAACATGTGATTTTTTGGTTTTCTATTAAGTTTAGATAGTGCTATGCTGATGTGAATCGTGGTCAGTCGAAATCTGTAGCACCTTTTCTCGCTGATTTTCGTCCAGTTTCGAGCGCTGAAGTGTAATCGTCGAAGACGCGCGGTCTTGAGCTGCGTGCATCGACCGCTTTTATTGTCTTTTTTTTACCAAAACACATCTTGAGTTTGTATGGAAACTGAAAATGGCTGAATTGAATTCAGTGCTGCGGTCGCGTCGCGGCTATTACTGACCGATGACACGGGGAGACGGAGATATCTGTGAGCAATTACCTAGGCCGCGGCCCCTCGCACTGAAATAAAACATGACAGTGCAAGAAATTCACGTCAGAATATCTCGTAGATTATCTATTATCAAGGTACGTCTCTGTAAAACAATGCTTCGTTTTTGACAACTTGACAATTTCAAATCGACATTCGATTTCTTTTGTGGAACTGATTCCTTCATCAAGATGGGACGATTTCAAACCCACAGCTATGATCAAAACACATTAAAGGCAGTGTTCACGATGAAAAAAGTTTTCGAAATTCCACTAGGATTGGGTAGTGGAGGGACACTCTGTAACGTTAACGTCAGAAGAACGCATGAAAACGAGCCAGGAAGAGCCCCAAAAGAGCCCGAAGTTGCAACTTCGAGCGCATTGAAAACCCCAAAAGCGCATCACACGCCCACCGACGTGAGCTAATGAATGCTCGAGACCGTGAGATGAGCGATGATTTTCAATCATTAGCCCCGTTCTTCCCTTCATTCTCAGCTTCTCTCTTCACTCAGGTCAGCTCTCATAGATCGGCTGCAAAAGACGGAAGTTACAAGCCTTGGACAACTCGTCCACCATGTTTCCTTAGCTGAATCTTTGAGGGACCATACCTGCGTTCACAGAAGGTCTTGTATGATTTCAGAGACACCATTGGAATCAGCATGGGGCCGTTCTCAAGATAAGCGAAAAAACAGAAAAACGATTTTCATCGTGAACACTGCCTTTAAGTCGTGTTCACGAATATTAGAAGCATAATTTCGCAGAACAAGTCCACAATAAAAGTTCCAGAATGTGGTCAGCGATTGAATTTAGTCAGAATTCGCCTCTAAACATTGCTAAACTCCTGTCACCTGATGAAGTTGATTGTGGCTAATTTTGGTCTAAGAAATTAGATATACGAAAGCATAATTTTGCAATTATTTAAAAAGCATTACAGTAACTTTGCTACCTTCAATCCAGTCAAATTCGTGTGATTGCAAAAATAAGACATTTCGAAAGACAATTTTTTAGGGTTTTTTTCGTAATTTTTTGGTTTTGATGCTGAAAATTTTTCGGTTTCCAAAGTTTTTCGCGCATGCCTGCTCCCAATCTCCGTCGCCGCAATCATCTATGGCGCTACTGGATACTCCAATCGAATGAGCTTCCGCAAAAAGTTGGAACCGAATTAGGTAAATGAAAATAAACACTCACTTCGAGAGGTTTCTTTTCGTGCAGAGTGATTTTGAGTGAGCGGGAAAAAAGACGTGCAGGTAGCATTCGCCAGTCATCAGAACCGTCAACCTAAACAGATTTTTATCTTATCTCAATAGTGACATACACTGTACATCATGGAATAAATGAGTAATCCTTTCCTTGCTGACTTAAAGGCATCGTTCGCGCTGGAAATCAATTTTGAGTTTTCAGGCTCAATTTTATGATTGAGCCCGGTAGACCACACTGGTAAACTTTGACGCGTCAAAAACGTTGGGCAATGAGGTTGGAGGGCGTCAAAGATGAAGATCCGTCACCAATTCTCACCAGTCATCTAGCACTTTTTCCTAAAATGTTGGTGCGACCGTAAGACGACATGAAAAATAGTTACGGCACGAACTCCACATGCAGAAAAACTCCGAAAGAGACAGTGACGAGGCCTCCAAAAGCAGAAAAACTTCAAAAAAGATTTTGGCGCGAAATTCGAATTCGTATTTACAATGTGTTCCGATTGACTTTTCTTTACAAATAACGGTTTTTCATGGCCACTTCGACATTTTCGTTCACTAAAGAGGCCAAGCTACACAAAACATGAAAAAATAATATACGGTTTTCTGCGCGTACGATGCCTTTAAATGAAATTCAATGGTTACCAGACAATTCAAAACTCTGTACAGGATTGGGATCATGAATCGCTTTTCGGCAATTGTCCCTATTTTTTCAGGGTCGATTGAAGACAGGCATAGTGTATGCTACCGCTACTGCGTTGGGAATAGCCAGCACTAGGATCAACCAATCTGAGCCGGCCAGTTAACCCACCAGTTATTACAAATTTTGCTTGCGTAGCAGATCAGTGATCACACGTTAAAGGCGGTGTTATCCTAGCTGGAAGGGTCACTCAGGTGTGAAATTTCATAAACAGAAATCTTCTGTGTCGCTACAAACTATGTATCTGAAACCAATGTTTTTTTTTTCATGAATGGTTCTTTGGTAGCCCCTCAGCTATGATAAAAGCAATATTTACGAAGAATTCCACAGTCACATTCCCATTACGAAACACGATGGACAGACAGTGGAGACGACAGCGTCGAGGAAACTAGCGAAAGAGAGCTAGCGATTGTAAAAAAACGGCTGCGAACTGTTCGTCGGCCTTCAGATTTCGTGGAGCCCAGTCCGCCACTTTACCGTTAAAGGCAGTGTCCACGATAAAAACCATGTCTGATTTTTTGGTGTAGATCGGCAGCTGCGGGGCCTAGCGCAACCCAAACGTTGAAAAAACTAGAAAAAAATGAGCTCGGAACGGTCCCCTACGGCCCCAAAGTTGGACACCCGTCAGCTCGTCACACCCCAGATGCACTTTCCACGCCCACCGACGTGAACAAATGAATGCTCGAGATTGTGAGATGAGCGATGGTTTCCGATCAATAGCCCCGTTCTTCCCTTCATTCTCAACTTCTCTCTTTACTCAGGTCAGCTCGCATACATCGGCTGCAAAAGACGGAAGTTACAAGCCTCGGACAACTCGTCCGCAATGCTTCCCTAGCCCAATTTTTGAGGGGCCGTAACTCCGTTTCCAGGGGGGTTTTGTACGATTCCAAAACCATCATTGGAATCAGCATGGGACCGTCTTCAAGATGGCGGAAAAGCAGAAAAACGATTCTCATCGTTAACACTGCCTTTGCTATTAAAAATCCGACATGATGAGAACAACCAGTTATCACGAAAAGTAAAGCGTATTTCAAAGTTGGATCTCCGTGCAATGCGATATTACGAGAATCATGAGTATCGATCGTGACCGCGTCGCACTTCGATCGACATTCGAAGCAGGCTATCGCAGCGATTGGCGATTGGACAAAAAAAGAGGCCTGAGTAAACTCTGAGGCCTTGTTAGTGGGTTCTCGACTTCGATTCTCACCAGCAGCGGAGCGGTGGGCCTTGGAGGAATACAATTGCTAATATGGATGAATCGAGAAAACAGCGACGGCTCGCTGCTGGTGAAAGTCGAAATCGAGAGCCCACTAGAAATGCTCCAGGGCTTAGTCTGAAAAGAGAGTAATCTGAATAACGCCTGATTGTATTGTAAGGTAAAGTCAGCCCGAATGAGAGTGCCCGCCCACGCGGTAGGTGGGGGTGTTGCTCGGGGCGCTTCTCTAAGAATGGTGCATCATACGTAGGGTGCTAAGCCTTCTTTGTTTCGCGGAAAACTCCGAAGTGAAATTCATAGGGAACGTCTTTAAGGAAAACAGTTTAGTCGGGTTGTTTCACAATTCAGCTTGTAGTGCGTATCTGTTTATTCACTCGAAACTCAATACACTGCGACGCAAAAGTAAAGCAACACCTGTGAATTAGGCGTACCATATGTTGAATCGAGGTTTTGAATATTGGGGAGAGTTTATATATTTTCTTCTACGACGAAAACAATCGCTCACTTGGTATGACTCCAAATTGCCGATTTTGCCTTTATTTATAGCAAAAAGTTTGTATTTCGTACGACGCATAAGTATAGCAACACGTGAGAAACATGAAAATGCCTCGCGACGACTGCCATATTGTACCACTTCCGTGTGTATTTTTTTAATATTGGTTCAGGGTGATGCTATTTGATCGCTTCCCCGTTGACCTCAGCCTGTCTTCTGACGAGAAAGTCATGTTAGCTCATTGGACTTGAATTTCGATGGAATCCAAGCTAGCCAGGGCGATCAGGAAACAATCCTAGCGATACATTCCTCAACGAGTCACCACCGACATGGTGTCGGCCCCGACGACTCATTACTATTCGTTGCTGGGTTTCTCGGCAAATACCATTCCATACTCCACCAACAACTCCTACAACATGGTGGACACTGACCTGAAGCAATCTCATCGCTCAGAACATTTTCACAAGGTCTCTAGAGCGATCAAACATGAGCACGAATTAGGGGAGAGTGAGTGCTCTACGCAGCCGTTGGCCAAATGGTGTGTAGTGTCATCAACGATAACAAGTTCTTTCCAAATGGTTTTGTTTTCACAAGAAATCACTGGAGAGCTCTTATTGACTAGTCCTCGTACATCGTCTGTCTGAATTGAAGGTGAAGAATATATTCTCATCTTTGAGTCTAACAGGCCTGTGAAAACGTTCTGAGTGATGAGATTGTTTCACTTAGGGGTCCACAATGTTGTCGTAGTTGTTGATGGAGTATGGAACGGTTTTTGCCGAGAAACTCAGCAACGAATAGTAACGAGTCGTCGGGCAGACACCATGTCGGAGAAGACTCGTTGAGGAATGTCTCGCTGGGATTGTTTACCTGGCTCCATAGAACGTGAGGGCAACCACAGACGTTGAACAATCCAGTATCCAGCACGAATCCAGAACTACGTCTCGGTGGTCGCCCTAGATAGCTTCAGTTTCATCGAAATCCAGGTCGAAGAAGCTAAAATGACTTTCTCTTTAAAATACAGGTGAAGATCACCGGGGAAACGGACAGATAGCATCTACCTGAACCAAAATTATAAAAATACACACGAAAGTGGTACAATGTGACAGTGGTCGCAAGGCAATTTCATGTTTCTCACGTGTTGCTATACTTATGCGTCGTACGAAATACAAACGTTTTGCTATAAGTAAAAGCAAAATCGGGAATTTGGAGTCATACCAAGTGAACCATTGTTTTCGTCGTAGAAGAAAACATAAGAACTCTACCCAATATTCAAAACCTCGATGCAACATATGATGCGCCTAATTCCCAGGTGTTGCTATACTTATGCGTCGCAGGGCATACGTTGCAAAAATGGGCATTAGCCCTAATGAAGACAGTGACGAGAGGTTAGGTTCGGTTCCGACTCTCTAGTAAACGCGATTCGAAGGAAACACATTCGAAGTGAAATGTTATCTTCAAAACTCATTAGTTCGGCTTTTACAGCTTGCGGAGCGGTACACTTTACAGCGCTAAAAGGGCGTATCTTATGAGGAAAGGCATCTCGTCTTCTTCAACCAATCCAGTAAGGAAAGGTACATAATGGGGTGATGCTGTCCTCTGCATGTTGCCCAACCCGCTAGCAGTAAGATCACAGTGTTTACTGCACTGGTTCGACTAATTTTCAGAAGAGAACGACATATGTGTGCAGGGTGTTTCAAAATTATTGGCGCGCGGATTGGCTTCTATTTCATGGAGGCTTTTCAAGTTTAAACTCTTGTTATTTCAATTTATTGGATTGCTTCGAACCTCAGCTCTGTATTTCTCACTACTGTTCTGTAGATAACGATTTTTAGTTTAGTATAATCGAGGCTGATCCGAAGTGCGGCGCTATCATCGCAACGCAAATTTTGACGCACACGAAGAGATACATCGCCAATTACCTCAGACTTATCCTGAATGCCATCAGTCCTCTTCGTCAGCTTAGTCCAATCTCTGGCATAGCTTTTAAAAACATTAAGATCAGTATCAGCATATCTAAGGTGGTCAAGAGGGTGAGTGCCCGAGTCAACCGCGATTCTCGACTGTCGATGAAGTGGATAGCTAGAGAAAGGAATCTGTGGTTGGGAGCCATCTGGAAACTCGTCGGGAAGAAGTTGAATCTTTGTTCACACCATTTAGAGCAGACCCGTCATCTCTCCGCCGACAAGAAGCTGAAGTGAGACCGGAAATTCAGGAAACTTCTGCACCGCTGCACCGGAGTCACGCATTGCGTCATGGCGCTTTAAGATGGAACAAATTATCAGTATGAAATTCATAAAAAATTGCGAAAACGACTGGATAGCAGCTAGAAAAACCGATAAGGTCTAACTGCGGATAAAAATCTTTGGTTGGACTGCTCATACGACTTCTGCGGTAGTTTTTGGAGGCATCGTTAGCGAGAGTGGAACTCCGCCGCTTTTCGTAGATTCTGGCATGAAAATCAACAAGGAAGTTAGTAGCAAAACGAGTCTAGAGATTGTTTTGATCCACTGTTGAACTTTCCGATTCGGCAGCAGACCTTGCTGCCTCACACTAGGCCATGGATAAGTACACGAAGCGAAATCAGTTTCAGAGTAGTGTCGAAGCGTTCAACCCTGAGTCAAACGCGCACGAAGAATTGCGGTCCTGCTCATCAGACCTGCATCCATTGGACTTTCTAGTGTGGTTCCTGATAGAGTCTGAGATCTGTGATTATCGAAATGCACAATTGGCCCACTGGAAAGCTATTTTCAAAGAAGCCCTGGATGAAATGAATGACGACGACCTCCGTGACTGCTGCGACGTCTTCCTGAGAGTACTTCGAACCGATGTTCGAACAGATGGCGGATATTTCTAGATCTAGCCACTGTTCTGGGTTAACACTAGTATGGATATATGCATCCATTTCTATTATTCTCAAAATCCAGCGTAGCGTTCGAAAAACACATCAATATCTGCTCGCCAATAATTATGGAACGCCCTGTAGGAGGAAGATTTTCTGTTCCACAAATGACGCGAAGATCTTCTCAAAGTCGCTCAATGAATAGATGATTCCAACCGGACCTGCCGCCCTTCCTATTGAGGTACACAGAGGGGCATGTTTATGTTAAAAAGATAGTTCAAACCCAAGGAAGTTGAAGAGTGTTCACGGCTTTATGGTCATTAAAGGTAGTGTTCACGATTATTGTCGATTCTGTGTTTCCAACTCGAACGATGCGTGGGCTCCCATGTTTTATTAAAATCATGAAAACGAATTTTCAGTGGTTGCGACTGGTGAATGATGGGGTCAAACGAAGATGGAAGATTATATAATGCAAAACAGAGTGAGTTGTGGTCCAAATTGAAAAATGGAGCAACAGTGATTTAAGAATTTTCGGGGACGGACATACCAAAGATTTTGTCATCCCAACAAATAGCTAAATAGAGACAGCTGTACCAAAATATTTATTATTAGAGGCTGCAAAAAGGAGAAAAACCAAAAGTTTCCGAAAATTTTTCGAAAACTTGAAAACTTCGGGAAAAAATGCCATACGTGAACGAGCAGGTCGCGAGAAAAGTGAACAGTGCCGCGAAAGACTCGATGCTCCCAGTTCGCTTGGTATTCCGTCCACCCAAAACTTGAAAGGCATACTTACTTCTTCAAGGCTTTATGAAGAAAAGTGTGGTAGACAAAACTGCACGTACTGTAGCGGCAATACAATGTGTCAGCTTAGGGGAACTGTTTACCTGATAGAATGCGACGGTTGTGGGCAAAAGTATGTGGGAGAAACAAAAAGACCTCTTTTCAAGCGTCTGGACGAACACCGAAGAGCACTCAGTAATCCCGCTTCTTACCCCACTAACAGCTTCTCAAAGCATAGGACGCTAAGACACGCTCAAGAAACTCCACCTCGTCTTATCGTATCCGTTCTCCATCGCTCGGTAGAAAACATGGTAAAAAGGAAAATATTGGAAGCTGTTGAGATAAGGCCCCGGTCAGAGTTGGTGCTATTTGCATCTGTAACCCACCGACTCCCCCCAACACCCCCCCCCGCACCCCCCAACACCCCCCAACACCCACCCGGTCGATACGTATGTTTAAAATGATGGAGTGAGGTTGAGAAAATCACTCGGTGTATCCAACTAGATATGACGATGATTACGTGGCCAACAGGATTACACCTGTTCAGAGAAATAGTGGAGGAGAGTATGGTGAAGTAACGGAGGTAGCAGTAAGGTTAGCTTTCTAGTGATACGCAATGTTTTATCATCGACCCGCCCACCCGGTGATTTTCTCATCCGCCGTCATCCACGTATTGCATGGATATCGACCGCGTCGGATACATCGAGTGATATTCTCAACCTCACTCCATCATTTTAAACATACGTATCGACCGGGTGGGTGTTGGGACGTGTTGGGGGTGCGGGGGGGATACAACGAGTGATTTTTGCATCCCATTTCCAATGCCCTCTGTGTGTATCGACCGGGCTGGAGACGTCGGCTCATTCAACTATGACCGGGGCCTAAGAAGGATATCACCGGAAATCAATCACAGAGAAGAACTGAATGAAATCCTTCAACTCATCGCATAAAAGGATAACCGCTCGTGTTACTGTAGCGCTGACTGATGCCATATAAGGCTACTATATAAGGGCATCTAGCGAGTATGACCTACTTTTCAACATCGGAGTATTTTAGCTCAGCTCTATCAGCTGAGCACGAAGGCTAGTCTTCAGTCAACACGTCCGGACTCATCGTAACACAATGATTTGAATTCAGGTCCAAAGAAGGTGCTAGGCACCGAAACGTCACCAGAAGGAGGGAGTTTTTCCGAAGTTTTCAAGTTTTCGAAAAATTTTTGGAAACTTTTGGTTTTTCTCCTTTTCGCAGCCTCTAACAATAAATATTTTGGTACACACTATGAGGCTCAGGGACAGAAGCATATTGCCAGAGAGTACTGTGTTGAAGTCAAGTACCATATTTCGGGAACTTGGGCGTTTTTTTGTGAATTTCTTCATCATTTAAGTTCTAGCCGGGAACCAAGTAATCGATTTAGCGAATAATCTCAAAACTGATGATCATAGTTAACTCTGCCTCTAGCACAAATTTTTGATGAGCTCATACATAAGGAATCTGCAGAGTTGTAGTGGCGACGTTGCTCGCAGCGACGAACAACGCTGAGTGATGCAATATCGATTACATTCGGCGACGAGCGCCACCGACGCGGCGTTAACGGCGACGAGGGGGCACCGCAGTGCTTTGAGGCTGCGACGACCCTGCGTCACTGCTAGCGAGCAACAACCGACGCGGCGACGATAATGTTTTGAAACATTTTCATCGCCGCGTCAAGGCTGACGCTCGGCGACCACTCGCCGGCCTCTGCAACTCTGCAGACCCCTAAAGGCTTACACCGAGATCATACTACCGTCGCGGCGATTTATGAGAAAAATCCGTATCGATCAATCGCGGCGATATTGCGCTTCCGATGTAATCGATTGCTTTGACTAGGATGGTATGTATCTTCACTCGAGGTCGGTTAGAACCTTTGTTTTCACCTATATACATATTGAGCAAATAGCATATCGCTGTGGTGACATTGGCGCCGCTCTCCATTGGCCAACGGTTGCAATAAAGTTGTGGCAATACGCATATTTGCTGAAAATTGCGACAATGCGGTTGGAAACAAAGGTTTCAATCATTTTCGGATGAATATCCTATCCCATTCAACTCCATAAACTGTCCTTGTGCTTATAAAAATAACAGATTCTCTCCAAAGCGCATCGCCGCGATTGATCGATGCTGCTCTTTCTCACTCATCGTCGCGAAGGAAGCATGTTCACGGGTTTAGGCGGGGTCCAAAGTTTTTGCGGGGCGACGCGATGGCACATGTTAGTGCTACGCGAAAATCGCGTCGCGCATTGGTATTTAGGTGCCAACGGTGCATGAACGCTAGACGTCTGTTTACGAGAAATTGTGTACGTATGCAATTTCTCGTAACCAAACCGTGGCAATACTTTTTCTCGCAACACCAATAACTTTTTTCGTGTTCTTTTGAGTGCATTTGATCACAGATATGCTTATTTTACTCACTTCATTATTAAATTTGAGTGTGTCAAAAAACACTGAAGAAAAGCAGCAACGAGCCTGTCATCGCGTGGCGTTGCATTGCAAGGCGACGCGATGGACGCTACGCGAAGGGAAGTTGCGCGTCATTTCAAATGTATTGCGCCTCTTTACTGTGAGCACCCAGCGACGACGCGACGTCGCTTGATCGATACGCAGGCTGATTATAACATCGCGTCGCGCCGCGAGTGAACTCTAAACGCCGTCTTAGGCCGGGATCACTCTTCCTGCGACCGACGACGGAGACAGTGCAGGTATAACGGATTTTCGTTTTTTTATGTTGTTAGATGTTAAGCAATGTTAAACAGTGGTACATTTTCGTGAGGACACCAAATCCGAATGGCAATGAGCTGAATTGGCAAATACAATATTCAGCAAACCGAGTTTTGCGCGATCTGAACGCCTAAGCCAAGTAATAATTATGAGTAAGGAAAAAAACCTTGCTATGTTCCCAAACACACATACATTTTTTCGCGATGATTACATTTGCATTATTCAACGCCTCTTCTATATCCCTTGAGGTCAGAGTGGCAGAGCCGAAATAATTAGCTCATTACATGCGAAGCCCATGACCGTAGTACCATGGCTGTAAAAGCAAAAGCACCACGGAGAGATTGGGATGAAAAGGTTAGCTGTTCAGAGGATCATTGGAATATTTAGTGTTTTGTGTTTTCCGCGGCTGACGACCATTGTTTGACCAGACTTCCCTTCGCATATTGATGCATACTTACATCGTTGACGTGTTTTGATTAGCCGCGGAAAAGGACAAGAATCCCATGTTGGAGCACAAGTGAAACGATGTTGGGAATAGTGTGGATTACACAGAAACGACGTTGTGGAAAGTATCCTGGATTTTTCTTCGAGCAAAAGTTTCGGGGAAAATAGCTTACTAGTGGAAGTGATTTTCGATGGCATACATAAAGCCTGCCCGATTAAGACTGTCCGTACACGCGATCGGCGTGCGTGTCGAACGGCCTCCGTGGAGGCACTCTCCGAACGAGCCTCCCCACGGCTGCAAAGAGCTGGCTGGTACATCAATCGCCTTTTGTTTGATGTTCCTGCTGATCGATTGCGAGTCCGAAAAAAATCTTTATTGATAACCGCTCGCCACGCGCTCGGGTACCGCGTGGGCGCACAGTCCCATTCGGAGAAACTTTAGCAAGCGCCTTTCTTCATTCAATGGCTTTGGAAGGACACAAACAATTTTTGACAGTCCTGATTCGGAGACACCCCGTTCTTCGTGGCGAAAAGCAGAGCCCAGAACACCCAAGCATTCAAGATCTCTGAACCGGACTGGTGATTTTCGGACCCAGTGACCTACATAAGCTGTTTTGATATATGAGAAAACAATGAAGAGTGTAGATGAAAAGACCGCTGGTAAGAATCGATGATACTTAGAACAGCTTCAAGCACAAACACTTCAAAATCAGACAATCTTGGCCCCCGTCTAGGGTTTCTATTGAATTCCCCCTCCAGACGGAATTTGTTAGTCTGAAGAGAAACACAACCTTTTGTCATGGCTCTATGCTTCTGAAATACATAATCTAAATCAACAGGTTACCACATAGAGGCTTCGCACAATCAAAAGTTTTGTCAATGGTTTCTAATCACTTGTTGCGCGCAGAGATATGTATGGCCAGTTCAGGCAGGTCCCCAACAAGTAGAACAACGTCTTTGTAATTACATATCTATTATTACACCGCGGACTTCCCTTCTGAGCTTTTTTTAATGGGAACGCTAAAATCTCAATTTATATCCTTGTTAAAAATCTAAAAAATCGCCGAAAACCCGCAAACCTGAGCCAGGACAGACTCTTTTTCTTCATTGACTTTTCATTCGACCGCAATCTGATGAAGCAGTTTTGTTGTGCGTACGGTGGACGTTTACAAAACTGATCGGTGAGGCCAAGCTGGATGGCGACGGAATAGGGGCTCTCTACAAACCGGGGGAGGGGTTGTCTCGTCTTTTGCGGCTCCAATTCCACTCGGGACCTTGGATTGAGTGGCGTGACGTGTCGAACTGCAAAGAAAGGGACAAATCCTACCTCAGTGTGTAGAGAGCCTCTATCCCGATGGCGTCTTAGGATCGTTTTTGTGCTCCCAACAATGATGGCGTCGCGGTAGAAGTCAATCGAGTCGACCTTTATTGTTAACGTAACCCTGCCTATATAGGCGCTATACATTCCATCCGAAAATTTTCGGATAAAATTTAAATCGCATTTTTCCCTCACTTGTTTCGCTTATTTGGATACAAAAAGCACATTTTCTGATGCATCAGAATTGAAATATCGGCAGATCACTCATCGCAATTTAAATAAAAGTTTTATGTGCGAGCAAATCAAACTTACAGCAAAAAATAAAATTTCGGATCGGATAATCGGATAATTTCGGATAAATGAAAATCTTGGAGCACTGGACAGTAATTTGATCGCAAAAATCATATCATACGAATGGTACAACGACTCTTGATTGGAAAAGGTTCTCTAGTTGGGAAATGAAACTGAAATTGAAGAGAGGAAGCCGTTTTCAATTTTATCCGAAACCGATCGGATGGAATGTATAATAGGCGCGCAGTGTGCTGCATTCAGCATTCACTCACCACATAGCGCAGAAGCCAAAGACGTTCACGAAGTAGGCCTGATAAGGATAGAACCCCCAATACACGGCGTCTGCTGCGGAATTCGCCTCCCATGCGCCAACAGTTCGAAGAGCCTGCGGCAACAGAAACAGCATCGCCAGTGTGTTCATCAGCTGAAAATGAAATCTTGAGCACATCAGCAGGTTGAAACTCCAATTCATTAACTTCGCTTGAACTCAGAGAACTCAGAAACTGAATCTGATTTTTTCAAAATCACATCTTGTTTTTCGCTCCTCCCCAGCCTGCTCACTAGTAAATGCATAGCACATTATTAATAGAGCTTTCTTTTAGCTACAAACTACTACAAGTCAATAATCTTCGATCTGCCTCGCCTTTCAAAGCCATTCTCTTCGCGCATTCTGCGCGAATAGCACAATTCGACCTAAAGCCCATAGAGGACTATAACTGCAGCTCACGTCCTACGAAAAGATGTCAGTACAAACGCTCCAATCGTTTACATGCGCGGCACCTATCGCACTATTGAAAGAGTAAATTGGACCGAAAAAGAGGTCTCGGAAGAAAACTCATGCATAATGTGTCAACAATGTGAAATATGGGGAAAACGCTGTCAACCCATACAGGTGGAGACTCATGTTGCACTCTAATCGCTTTTCTAAATCCAAATGTCCAAATGTTGAATCCAAATGCCGAGATTAAGCAACAGTCGATCCTGTATCTAATCGCCTACTTATTGCAGTGGTGTATTCACACTGATCAGTGAAAATGGGGAGTCAACTTCATTTCTTTAAAGGCAGTGGTCGCGATCAGATATGCTTGTCTTCTTTTCCTTTCTTAACCCTTTTCTGAGTTTCGAGTAGTAGGACCCACAAAAAAATCGCAAAAAACCGCTGTTTTGGGCCAAATTTGAAGCCTGAGCTTTTTTGTTTTTTGATGGTGGACGAGCCCACTCCTCAGACAATAGCAGGCCCGGAGCGCAACCAGCTCCGCCTCTCCGCGCCCACTGCGACCGAAACGCAGATCAGTTGATACTCGAACTTGCGTTGTGTTCCGGTTGTGATTGCAACGTGCAGTGCTTTCAGGTTGCTCTCCAGGCCACATGCGTTGATTGGCGCGCGCATTTCGAAACTCATAGACGACGCCCAGTCCTCAAACTCCCTCGTTTTGGACATTGATCGATGTCGACACATCTACCTCATTTCCTTTTGAATGGCTCTTTGTTGAATCTTTCTATGATTTTAATAATGAGTTTTCTTTTTTTTTGCCTTACCAACGTATCATTACTGTGATGAACAGATCAGGTGTTTTGACTCGATGGAATAAAAGATGGTTTCTGAAACACCCCCCTTGCAGAATCTCGGTTCTGGCGAAAGTCTGAGACTTTAAAATAGGGCAGTAGAACAGTAAAGAGGAAATAGGTGGTATATTTCTTCTGGGTTATGTTTTTTCTGTTTACTTGGTTTTTTCGTATTCTTTCCGCGTGTCTGCTTAGTATTTGCTGTAGGGTTTTACCTCAGACCGAATTATATTATTACTAAATTATTCGAGTGATTTTTCGAATTTAGCATGATCCGGAACTCAGAATTTTTGCTTTGGAATAACAATCGCAATTAGAGTGCTTTGGGAACAGCGGTTTCGAAATGGATTCATTTACAGAATTGAAGTGTTCTAAAATACTATATCCGGCTTACTCATTCATTCGCTCAAATTTTTTTTATTAGGGGCTGATATTCAGGAATGGGAGGTTGCAGTGAATACCTAATAATTCAGTTAAATATACTAAGTAGTTGAGGAGAATCAGGTAAAGTCAGAAGATCAACAGTTGAAATGTTGAGGGGAAATGTGACGGAATCAAAATCCAGAGTAGA
This sequence comes from Aplectana chamaeleonis, assembly GCA_029168955.1. Classification (NCBI taxonomy): domain Eukaryota; kingdom Metazoa; phylum Nematoda; class Chromadorea; order Rhabditida; family Cosmocercidae; genus Aplectana; species Aplectana chamaeleonis. Next base: position 103,504 of record JAPDOI010000734.1, read on the forward strand.
GGAAAGTATGTATATTAAGCTTAAGTATTACATAGTCAGAACTAGCTCAGAAAAGGAAGAATGAAGGGTCAAATCAATTCAAGGAAATTCGGTAGGGTGGGTTAACAGGGTGAATATGTGGAAATCGCTGGATTCTTGTTTGAAAAGTTGTCGATTACCTAAAACGCTTCCGAAAATCGATTAGCGAAGCATCTGAAATACGTCGAGGTATCGATTTTCGCAACGGTGTTGCTAAAACCGGTTTATAGAAAGCGCCCGGGGCGCAACCGTCTACGCTGAATGACGTATGTACAATGACGCTCGGGGCGCTGCGTGAATCAATTTCGTCGGTAGCACCCGGAGCGCAACATGGACGCGGCTCCGGGTGCATTCTGGGTGGGCTCAGGGCCTGCTACCGTCTGAGTCCACATATCTCTAGTATGAAGTGGCTTGAAAAATAAGTTCAATCAATGAACATTGACTCATCTATTCAAAACTTTGAATGAAGTGCTTGTTTTTCATGTTCAGCTGTTTTTATTAGGTAAATTTGCATTTATTTCTTCCTCTGAGTGTCGATGATTTTTGACTGCTCGGCATGAGACTGCGATGTTTTTGGGCGGCGATGTGCACGTGTGCACGAACTGGCATCTTTGGGCCCTAGAAACTCTATGTAAGTCTAGCTCGTTGTTCACCGCTCTACCTTCCTAACTTTTCAGCTGTTTTCGATCTGAGCTGATTTTTGTAGTTTTTTTCGATAACATTTTTCATCGTGACCACTGCCTTTAAAGGGCCCCATGCTGATTCCAATGATATCTCTGAAATCGTACAAGACCTTCTGGGAACGGAGTTATAGTCCCTCAAATATTGAGCTAAGGAAACATGGTGGACGAGTTGTCCGAGGCTTGTAACTTCCGTCTTTTGCAGCCGATGTATGCGAGCTGAACTGAGTAGAGAGAGAAGTTGAGAATGAAGGGAAGAACGGGGCTTTCGATCGGAAACCATCGCTCATATCACAATCTCGAGCATTCATTTGTTCACGTCGGTGGGCGTGGAAAGTGCATCTGGGGGTGACGAGCTGATGGGTGTCCAACTTTGGGGCCGTAGGGGACCGTTCCGAGCTCATTTTTCTTAGTTTTTTTAACGTTAGGGTTCCGCTAGGCCCCGCAGCTGCCGATCTCCACCAAAAAATCAGACATGGTTTTTATCGTGGACACTGCCTTTAAGGCATCCGGAATCGCATCTTCCAGCACTGAACAGCCCACGATACAATCAAACGAATGCTTATTCCGAACATATAGGTTTTGTAAAAGTGTTTTCCGCCTGAAGTTTCTAAAGTTTATTTTGGATATTATATTCGATAGAATTTGAGCCGATTCCTTATGAAGAGTGGGAGAAACCCAAAAATACTATAACTTTTTTTCTATGTAAATTTCCCCTCTGTAAGAACGTAATACAAAGCGTTCCAATATTCGAAAGTTATCCGCGACTTCGGAGGTTTCGCGTTTGGATTGTACTTCATCGTGTGGTATAGGTTCTGATGGATTGAAAACCTTTGGAGAAGTTTCCCTGGAAACCCTTCATATTCAAAAGTGGTTTTATGATCATGTTTTCAAGAATTATCAACTTTTCGCAATGTCTTCATTATATAGCCAACGAATGATAATGTTCAACACCACCACGTTTTCAGTTCGCGGCGCCTTTAAAAGACTTCAGTGTTCAAATAAGATCATCTCCGGTGCATAACGAACCATGCCGAGCGGAACAGAACTTTTTGTCAAAGGAAAAGCCCAAACCTGGCGCAGCATCATGCAGGACACTCGCATCCCAAGACCTCTGCCTAACTATAAGGTCGTGATCGGCCACTAAATAAAGTTCCCTTAATACAGGAACATGGCGAAAAAATCTTAAGCTGTTAAGTGAATATTCGTTTCCAAACTTTCGTGCTTGGCTGATTGAATTTTTCAAGTGACCTTCACAGGAGGCAAGGAGTCCAACCAACATGGCCAGATGATTTTTGCCGGCCAACGGAGAGACTTGAAGTTGGATCTCACTCGTTTCGAAAGACGCAACTTCGATGGTGTATCCATTGATAGTTTGGGAAACGTTTCGTAGCGATGATGTCCACTTTTCATCAATTCCAATAGGCCCACTGCATTCGAAGGCATATCAGAACGTTTTGAGGTGTCACAAATCAAGTCTCAGCCCATCTGATATTCGTGTCGAACAGTAATCATTAAAGAACATTGCTAAGTTCGATAGCTTTTTGGTTGAACCCCAAGTAGCTTTCCGGATTCTGGATCCAACAGAATCTATCCCACACAATGAAGACTTAAAGCCAGTGGTCACGATGAAAAACGTTATCAAAAAAGTGCAAAAATCAGCTTAGATCTAAAAGAGCTGAAAAACTATGAAGGTAGCGTTGAAAAACGGGCTAGAGTTCGGGTTTCTAGGGACCAAAGAAGCCAGTTCGTGCACACGTGCACAGCGCCGACCAAAAAGATCGCAGTCTCATGCCGAGCAGTCAAAAATCATCGACATTCAGAGGAAGAAATAAATACAAATTCACCCAGTAAAAAAAGTTGAGCAATGAAAGAAAGCTTTTCGAGCCCACTCCACATCATCGGCATCGATGACCTCTTATATCAAGAACATCCGCTGGCTTGAAATTGAATTTCAATCAATGAACCTTCGGGTTTGTGTACACATTTAGTCAATGTTTTTGACTAGATGTGTGCATAAACCCGAAGGTTCATTGATTGAAATTCAATTTCAAGCTAGCGGATGTTCTTGATATAAGAGGTCATCGATGCCGATGATGTGGAGTGGGCTCGTCCACCATCAAAAGATTGTTTCAGAGGTACAGGTTTAAAATTTGGCCCAAAACTGGTTTTTTCGCGATTTTCTCCTATAGGTCCTACTACTCGAGACCCAGAAAAGGGTTTGGAGAGAAAAATACGTCAAGCATATTTGATCGCGACCACAGTCTTTAAATCAGATGTGAAATCTTTAGACTCGGGGGTACTCCATAATAATGATTCACACTGCACAAGTGCGCGCACTAATTTTTAGAAAATAAGTTTTCCGGAGACGAAACAAGTGCTCAACCACACGTTTGTTGGGAACAGAGATGTGCGGAAAAAGTATTTTCGGAAACAGAAAACAGAAAAAAATCTCCAAAAATGGGCAGAAAACAGAAAACAGGAAATTTTCAAAATTCAATCTTCAAAAATCAGTTCAGCGTACACTGTACGAAAATCTTCACAACTTTGAACTTTTTTTTAACGAATTTTTTAGATGACCTATTCTTCTTTCGTTTAATTTTCACAACTTTACGGTCATAGCAAGAAGTATAAACGCCCAAGAAAGGCATATTTTGAGTGCGAAGAGATGAAAAATGTTCCTCTAACTTTCCTTTCCCCAGGTACTAAAGTCTCGATTACTCTATCAGAAGCTCAATATGCCTGTGCAAGGGGTGCGTAGATGCAGTCGAAGCAAACTTTCCCTTCCCTAGTGTACATATTATGACACTGATTGTAGGACAACTGCTGGTTTGAACACTGTACTACTCCTTAGAGCCTAAAACACGCTCGTTCCACGCGGCTGCGCCGTTAGAGTGTAAATGACCTGACGCGCCGTTCGCTCCATCGTTTAGAGCCTCTCGTACCTCTGTGGCAGAATTATCATCTTCCTCATAGCCTCATCGTCGAGTTCTTGGCGCCTCATTTTTACTGAATTCTGTACCAGCCTGCGGTGCACTGAGTTAATACCCATGTTTAGAGGCGCGCATGACACAGTTGGGGCTAACATTCTCAGGCGAAAAAAGTTGTCGAGAATCCGGCGAGAAGTTGTCCAGAATTCGTACGAATTCAGGACAACTTCTCGCCTAATTCTCGACAACTCCTCGACTCATTATCGACAACTTCTCGCCGGATTCTCGACAACTCCTCGTCTTATTCTCGACAAATTTTCGTTTTATTCTCCACAGCAGCTTTTCGCCTGATTTCTCCTCTCGACAGCCCGTCACATTTTCGCAAGCAAATAATTTAAAATAAAATAAACAAATAAGAAAAAGAATATATATGAACACATGTATATTTAAAAAACGGTATGATTACGAAAGGAAATATCTCACTACATCTGTAGGACTTAAATGAATCAAAAGCGTCAGTTTTTTAAATAAATTTGTAAGCACTAATTTAAGCAGCAGTAATTATTCTCTTATTTTTAGACCTTGACATTTTGTCGAACGATTTTTTTTTTCAAATTTCGTTCATTCGAAATTTCGTCAAAAGAATTTCTTTCTCGATTTTCATTCGTTCGAGATCTGATTTTTCGATTTTTTTTTGAAAAATCGTTCCACTTTGAAAACGCTTCTCGAACCCTAGGTTACGCTGTTTCTTTATTTCTCGGGCCGAGTTGTCGTGAGCGTGAGCGAACACGACTTGAGTAGAAATCGAATACTTGTGGAACCAAGTATTCGAAATTCTCTGATCAAGCGTTGAGACCGGTTTCGAAAAAAAAGATCCGAAACTTCTTAGGAGTATCGAAAAAAATCGTAAACTTCGAACGAAATTCGAAAAGATCCAAAATTTCGAACGACTTTCGAAAAAAATCAAAATTTCTATTAGATTCGAAATTCGTTCGACCTACGAAATTTCTAAAAATTTTCGAGATTTGTTCGTTTGGAATTTTTTCGAGCAAATTTCGGATTTTTTTTGTTCGTTCCAACTTCGAAAATTCGGAAGGTTTTTGAAATTCGTTCGTTCGATTTTTTTTCCTTTTTCGTTGTTTCGAACTTGTTCGAACGATGTTTTTTTTTCAGTTTTCGGTTGTTCGACATTTTTTTTCGAAATTGTACAACTATAATGCTATTCAACATTCAAGGCGTGGCCATTTTCACACAGTATTCGACTTTCCTCGTTGAAACTTACGCTACTTGTATAAGCAAGAATGCGTTTTTAAAATTCCTGAATGTGTAAATTTTTCGAATGAAGCCCTTCTCAAATTTCCGACTGAATGACTAAATCCGAGTAAGAATCCACATTTTTTTTCTCGAATGAATAAATAAATTTGTAAACCCGTTATGAATTCGATTGGAATGAAGTATCGGAAAACCTATCTAACACATCATAAATATTTTAAACTTTTTTTCAGGCCGAATAATCAAGTGTAGTGATCCGAAAATACTTTAAAATTCGAAAAATCAAATCTTTCGGTTCTCCTGTTGAACATAGTACTTAAAAAAGAAAAGCAAAAAAATTGAATACGATTGAGTCTCCCGAATGAATGGAATATATTAGAAAACGAGTAATTAAATTGCTCGAAAACTCAGATTGAATTGCTTAAATGAATCTTATATTTGAAAAAAAAACGAATAGGCGATAATTACAAAAGCCGGCATAGTGGGGCCTACGAGGTTCGAGTAGCCAAGAGTGGGCGGACCCCAGGTAGCGGACGCCTCGTCAACTGTAACGGGTCAGCAGATCTCGAATGGTAGGTACCTGCGGTGGCGCCTGTTAACACTCTAGGACGTGGAGACTGGCCTCGCTCATGTGCCAACGCAAGGCTTGGGTCACACCTATCTAGGCAGTGAAGGAGCAACTCAATTGGGATAGGACACTGTACACCAATGGGGGGTAGACAACAGGCACTCTACTTTGGGCGGAGCCAGAGGGGCGGGCCCGACTCCGCCCCTCAGCGCGGACGAGATTTCCTCCAGAGTGCCTCTTTCTCGAGTGCTTGGATTTGATTAGTTATTCACTGTATTTCTGCGCTATTCGTCTGTATTCCACTGAATCATGAGCTACTATGCTGCTGATAAACAATTCTATTCAACCCCAATGCAACCCTTTCGATAAACGCTGATCCCAAATGCATTGGTTTGCTAACTCATGAGAGTTTTCATGTTTCCATGCCAACATGAAACCTTTCTTGACCAGCAATACGATGATATTAATGCGTTAACCCCATTTCTACAACGAACTACTGAATTTGAATATGGGTCTGGCTTCCAATTATTATTATTTAATTGATCATATTCAAAAGAACTGTGTTTATGAAGCCTTGGGTAACTCATGCAAGGTGGTCGAGCTTAAATTTTGTAAAATGTAAATGCAATCTATTCTTCATTGTGGAGCAATTTGATTAGCGAAATTTCAAAGTTGGGTACAACCTTAATTTCAAGGAGTGAAAAAATTGAGAATTTGCCGAAGCCACTGGCCTAATTTTTTTCTTAAACTCATAATTGTCGGGTGAGTTCAATAAATTCACTTTTCAAGCTCACTTTTGTAGTTTGTAAAGTGGAAAGCCGAAGCTGGACACAAATTCGTAATTTTTTCCACTTCCACTTCGTACGATTTTTTAATTTTGTAGCACTACCCCTCGTATGTAAAGTAATTTATTGCACAGTTTTTTTAGTAATATTAGCGAGTACTTGCTGAAGCGGAATCAACATTTTCTCGTCATAGGATTACTCCCCAAATTGTTTTAGGGAAAAAACAAATTCTTAACTAATTTTTCTGAAAAACCAGAGATTTATGTGAGAAATTCATTAAGGTTTCGAACGAAGTTGAAAAATGGTGACGGGGTTTCAACTTTATTGTTCAATAAAATTGTCACATTATCAGATAGAATTTTTTGAACATTAAATAGCATGTTTTCTACACCAGAAAATGCAAAAAGTGCTTTAAAAAACAAACACCTCTTCAGCAATGAGAATCTCGAATTTTTGTGCCGTCGCTGGTCTTTTTCATATTTTTTATTCATTGATGTCCATTTCAATTTTAGTTTTTAAACAATTGAATTTTCCTTCAGCAACAAAAACCTTCAGTTACCTTCTATGACTGACTTCTGTCATTCGCTGAAAGAGAAATGAAGTGTTTCTTTTTAAACATGGTCTGAGCCTATGGACTCAAACTAATAAATCCTCGTTGACATCAGCCGATACCTATCTCTCACTCCACCGACCCTGCCGTCCGCATGGTCGATCCTGGGTCGCTTGTATTCCGATCTGTTATGTCCACTGGCTATGCAGGATCATGAGCGGTCTAAAGGAGGAGATATCGACCCATATGTGCCAAAATTATTAGATTGAATGGTGAAGGCTGAGAACATATACGGAATTAAAATAGGCATAACTGAAAACAGTGTAAATAAGAATAAAAAATTTTAGTCAATATCAAAACTTTCTCCTTCTCCTCCTTTTTCAAGCGTTCGTCTCCTTTCAGAATAAATTTTTTATAGTGAAAACAAATATATAATACAAATTTAAAAAAATTGAAATAAGGTAGAAACAAACTTTGAGAAATTTAAAAAAATCATTTTATTTTGCCTGAAAATCAGATGCGCTTTTCATGATCGCGAAAATTCATTAAAAAATGGGATTAGACGTCAAATTTAGAACGAACTTCTCTTTTTGATTTCATGTGACTGTTCACCTACGCTTCTGCTAGAAAAAATCCGAATTCATAAACCACAGACTGTTTTCATATTTCTATAGCAACTTTATCAGACAGGCTAGGATTTGATTCGTTCAAGCAGAAGTTTCAAAAATAAGTCCGATTTCTTATTTTGATGACTACCACTCACTGAATTCCTTCATAAAAATTATATGTAAAGATCTATAGAAAAGTTACTGTCAAATAAAACTAACACAGACTTAATTTTTAAAAACTCGTCCGACTTTTTTTCTATTGGTGTCTTAAAATGCTAACGAGGAATCAGTAAACACTCGAATAATTTAGGAAAGTCGTTAAAAATATTTCACCAGCATAAGGCATATCTATGATTTTTTCAGTAACAGTTAATTTACTTGGGAATGAAAATTTGTCAAGAGGCTTCAAAAATCTTTTCATAGGGGCAGGATAATTGGAATAGATAATGTCAAATGTGAATCAAGGCATGGAGGAAACGAATAACACTTGACTTTTTTAAAAAAATATTTTTCTCCGGGGCCGCATATTGGAAAGTGAAGTGATTTAAAGCGTAAGCAACATTAAGAGTTACTGCAATACGCGAATAGGGATCTTATCATGATTCATTAAACATTTATACGTTTTGAATAAAAAAGAGAGAAGGAAATCCGAGAAAAGGACTCACCTTTTTCATAAAATCACCTTTGCGGAGAAAAAAGGAAACGTATAGCATCATACTGCTGGTCAAGAAAAGTTTCGTGTTAACAATGAAACATGAAAACTCTCATGAGTTAGCAAATCAATGCATTTGGGATCAACGTTTATCGGGAGGATTGCTATTGGGGTTGAATACAACTGTCTATCAGCATCTAGTAACTTGCAGTTCAGTGGAATACAGGTGAATAGTGTAGAAATACAGTGAGGACGCAATCAAATCGAAGCACTCGTGAAACAGGTATTCTGGAGGCAATCTCGTCCGCGCCGAGGGGCGGAGTCGACCCACCCAACTGGGACACGCCCACCCGAGAGTGCCTCTTCGGGCGCTCCCTACACCAATAGAATGCCAAATAATTGATGCAGGGTTAAGAGGTTCATATTTAGGCCAGAACTGAATCACTTAAGATTTTTCGAATGAAATTCTTAATTCTCAACGTCATTTTGATGATTCTACAACAACGCTTTGCATAATGATATTTAAAATCTCATTTTTCCAGTTACAAACCATAAAAAGAAAGTTCAGTAGTTGGAATCGTAAAAACTCTGAAATTTGGTTGCTTCAATTTACAATCTTCCGGTAAAACCGGTATTTCAAAACTCGAAAACATGGAAATTCCTATAGAAATGTGATATTCAAGAGTTCGGTGGAATAAATTGTAAACGATAACCAGCTTGCTCAAGTTTGATAGGACCTGACTTCTCGACAACTTTTCGACACATTCTCGTTTCGGGGAAAAGTTGTCCAGAATTCTCACGGAGTTCTCAACAACTATGTCCTTCTCCTGAATTTTCGACAACTTTTCCAGAATTCTGGACAACTTCTCCGAAATTCTCGACAACTTCCCCTTCTGCCAGAATTCTCGACAACTTCTCTACACCTTCTGAACAACTTCTCGATTCTCGACCGATTCTCGACAACTTCTCGATATATTCTGGACAACTAGTTTTACCTGAGTTACCCCGCTCCACCGAAGCGGGTGCGCTGAAGAATTCTTAGTCTCTGCCAACGTGTAGAAATTATACATACTCAAGCGACGCACCACTGCGGGTATGAAAAGTGGGCGTTAAATAGTACGAATGGCTTATTATTGCTAGTATACAGGAACATTGCAGTTTTCCCTTCATTTTACTGCATCGCGTACCATCTGAGGAATTCGTCAACGGTAAACCTCTGGGTAAGGATATCCACTGAGAGAAGAAGACAAGGAATCGGCTTCCTGAATCTCTATTGGGGTGCGCAGCGCATTCGACGTCATATTCTTAGAGGCTTGAATTGTTGTCGCGCCTTTTTAGTGGCTTGTAGGGGGCCAGTCGACTTACCAGTGAGTGCCTTCGTCTCCGTAAATGAATCTGTTATCAATAAAAGGGTCCCGGAGGCATAGCCGGGTTGATCACCTCGGCGAGGATCGAACTCGACCGTGTACAGCGAACAGCAGCGCTTCCTCCCACCACGTCACATGCGCCCTAATGGATAACCACAGCAGCGAAATAAGTGTCTAGCATGTGGGAACTGCAGAGAGCCTAGGTGAAGTACACCCTCAACTCATTGGCTTAGCTTCGATAATTTCGGCCACTTTTTTTCCAGGGCAATCCTGCTAAGAATATCAATTCACGTTTTTTCTGTTTTCTGTCCGATTTTCGCCTATTTTTACAGAAAACAGAAAAAAATGGCCAATAGTGGGCAGAAAACAGAAAATTCCGCACACCCCTGGTTGGGACAGGGGCTCTCTACACACCGAGGGAGGAGCTGTCCCGCCTTTTACGGCTCTAATTCCACTCGGGACCGCTTTGCTCGGGTTGATTGGCGTGACGTTTCAAACTGCGAAAACGGGACAACTCTTTCCTCGCTGTGTAGACAGCCCCTGTCCCCACGTTTGTTTGTACAGAAGGCGTCTGCCATCGTTGACATGAGAATCCCATTTGAATTCTAACAAAAAAAAACCCTTGAATCATACAAAGGAGCCTAACAAAGTGCTTTTTGCTCATAAGCCCTGTGGCGTCTCTAGGCGCTCTCCAATTCGATTATAAACAGTGGTCACTCTTTGGTCTAAACATCCTTATCAACAGTTGTACATCACCGAGACCAACCTCTCCGTTGCTGGTGATAAACGAAATCGAGAGCTCACTAGAAATCCCAATAGTTATTGTGCGTCTATGTCTACTCACCGAAATATGAAAATCCGATCAGAAAGCGTTGACATTTTTGATTTCATTATTGACCATCTAATTTATCTGTCTAGTGTGACAGAATAAATTGAGGTGAAATTTGCTGAAGAGACTCACGAACAACACATACAATACTCGCCCTAATTTACTCAAAGAAGTCGCGAAAGTCGCGAAATCGCGACTTTTGCGACTTTTCGCCATAACTCGTTTCTTTCTCCATTTTTTCCCATAGTGTGTGTTACCATTCGAATGTACGCGTCGCCCTCTATCCGATTCGATGAAGAAGTTCTGAGAAAGTCTATTTTCGTACTGCTCGCCTACCCGGAGTACCTGAGGTGAGCCATAAACGGGCGCGCCCGAGATAATTACTCTCCTCTCGGCGAACGCATGCATGCTAACGAGAAGAGTCAGTCACTAACGTTCTTTTGTAGAAACATTGTAAATAGAGATTGGCGGAGTAGTTGTTTCACGGAATAAACATCACTCGTATTGAGGTTTAAATTTTGGAATGTAATGACTTTGTCTAAATTCAATTGAGGGGCTGCAGACTTGTTACCCCACACTTTCCGCTAATTTGGAGAATTTTCGCAAACTTCCCATTTCAGGCTCAATGCGAACTTCGTGACCTTTTGAATAGCTATTTACACTTATGTATGCACAATAATTAACCAAATTTAATTCTAGGTTTTTCGTTTTTTTTTGAAAAATTTCAATTTCTTTCAGATTTTGAGAATTCGAGTTCAATTCAAAAACTTTGCATCCGATTCAATTTTTAACATTGGAAATTTATTCAAAGTTCGAAAATTCTGAATTTAATTCAAAATTAACTGTGATTTGAACTTCCCTTTTTTTCAAGTTTTTTGTTTTTTTTTTAATTTGCGACTTATCTCAGATTTTCCTAATTTGAATTTATTACGAAAACCGCAATTAATTCGATTTTTTAACAATGGAAAACTATTGAAATTTCGGAAATTCTCAATTTAATTCTGATTTTTAAATTCTGATTTGATTTTGAATTTTTCCATTTTTCTTCAAGTTCGTTTCAAATTCATTTTTAATCTCGAAATCCGAATTTATTTATGATTTGAAAATTCTCTTTGTTTTTTCGGATTTTCAAATTTATTTCAGGTTTTTTGTAGATCTCTTGACTGCTTTAAGTTTTGAAAATTCGGCAGTTGATTCAAATCTTTAACACCGCAAATTTATTCAAATCTTAAAATTCAGAATTCAATTCAAATTTAATTCTGATTTTTGAATTCTGATGTTTTATTTGCCATATTCTGAATTTATTCCAGCAATCTAAAATCTATATATTTCAAATTTTCATAAGCTGAGTTGGATTAAAATTTTGAAACTTGAAATTTAGAGCGAATTTTAAAATTCCGAACTGTCCAAATTTTTGAATTTAATCAAAATTTCGGATGTAGTTCAAATTCTGAGAGTGAGACAACCTTTTCAGCATTTGTGAACATTGTTGAAAAATAAAAAAGCGAATCCTATCAAATTCATCATTTTTATAGCGATATTAATTCATACTAAATGTATTCAAAATTTTGTTTCTTTTATTTCTTTATAATTTCAAAATTTTCAATTTTACCTGTTTATTGATTTTATCATTTTTATGTATTGAATACAATTTTCTTGAAGACCTATTTATAACTTTATTAAAGCCACTTTTAGATCCAAAATGCACCTAGAATCCCAGAAGTTCCAAGATTTCAGAAGTTCTAGAGCTTTTACGAGTGGTGGTGTACAGATTTGGAGCCTTGCCAACGCTAGCCCCTTGCGTGACCCTTCACCCCTCGCATAAGGCCATTGTTATACCCCACGACAGGCCTGTCGCGGTCGCAGAGCACTGCTACTTCGCTGTCGCTGAGGGCCAGCCGTCGCTGTCGCTCAGGGCCATGAAACACCCGGCACGATACCGGATTTGGCTGGGTCGCTGTCGCTGACACCCGTCGCAGTGCACTGCACTGCGACGGACAGCCGCGACAGCGACCGATTACCGCACGGTTTCCACATTTCAGGCATGACATCCCCTTTCGAGCCAGCGACCGCGACAGGTGCTGCAAACTGTTCCTGCGACAGCATTTTTCTACTGTGTGGGCCTGGTCCCGGCACGATTCGTAACAGTTGACCGCACCTGTCGCGGTCGCAAACTTCTGGTATAACAATGGCCTAACGGCCGATTTACCAACACGGACTGGTCTTCTCCGCCGCCACTGACCAACACATATCGACTGGACGGCCCACACGAGACTGAAATATGGAAGAATCTTCAATAGGCGTCCCCATACACTCAGCGGTCGAAATATAGACGACATCAGGAAATTCTGGAGCTTTTTTTTTGAAATTTAGAAATAATAATTTCGACACTATTTATAAATACAAGATCTATTTTAATTTTCGAAATGAAGATTTAAGAAAAAGGTTTGAAATTTCTCTGAATTCGTCTATTTTTTGACCGCTGAGTGAATGGGAACGCATATTTATTGAAGATTCTTCCATATTTCAGTCTCGTTTGGGCCGTCCAGTCGATATGTGTTGGTCAGTGGCGGCGGAGAAGGCCAGCCCGTGTTGGTAAATCGGCCGTTGTGCGAGGGGTGAAGGGTCACGCAAAGGGCTAGCATTGGCAAGGCTCCAAATCTGTACACCACCACTCGTAAAAGCCCTAGAACTTCTGAAATCTTGGAACTTCTGGGATTCTAGGTGCATTTTGGATCTAAAAGTGGCTTTAATAAAGTTATAAATAGGTCTTCAAGAAAATTGTATTCAATACATAAAAATGATAAAACCAATAAACAGGTAAAATTGAAAATTTTGAGATTATAAAGAAATAAAAGAAACAAAATTTTGAATACATTTAGTATGAATTAATATCGCTATAAAAAATGATGAATTTGACAGGATTCGCTTTTTTATTTTTCAACAATGTTCACAAATGCTGAAAAGGTTGTCTCACTCTCAGAATTTGAACTACATCCGAAATTTTGATTAAATTCAAAAATTTGGACAGTTCGGAATTTTAAAATTCGCTCTAAATTTCAAGTTTCAAAATTTTAATCCAACTCAGCTTATGAAAATTTGAAATATATAGATTTTAGATTGCTGGAATAAATTCAGAATATGGCAAATAAAACATCAGAATTCAAAAATCAGAATTAAATTTGAATTGAATTCTGAATTTTAGGATTTGAATAAATTTGCGGTGTTAAAAATTTGAATCAACTGCCGAATTTTCAAAACTTAAAGCAGTCAAGAGATCTACAAAAAACCTGAAACAAATTTGAAAATCCGAAAAAACAAAGAGAATTTTTAAATCATAAATAAATTCGGATTTCGAGATTAAAAATGAATTTGAAATGAACTTGGAAAAAAATGGAAAAATTCAAAATCGAATCAGAATTTAAAAATCAGAATTAAATTGAGAATTTCCGAAATTCCAATAGTTTTCCATTGTTAAAAAATCGAATTAATTGCGGTTTTCGTAATAAATTCAAATTAGCAAAATCTGAGATAAGTCGCAAATTAAAAAAAAAAAACCAAAAAACTTAAAAAAAAATGGGAAGTTCAAATCACAGTTAATTTTGAATTAAATTCAGAATTTTCGAACTTTGAATAAATTTCCAATGTTAAAAATTGAATCGGATGCAAAGTTTTTGAATTGAACTCGAATTCTCAAAATCTGAAAGAAATTGAAATTTTTCAAAAAAAAAAAAACGAAAAAACTAGAATTAAATTTGGTTAATTATTGTGCATACATAAGTGTAAATAGCTATTCAAAAGGTCACGAAGTTCGTATTGAGCCTGAAATGGGAAGTTTGCGAAAATTCTCCAAATTAGCGGAAAGTGTGCGGTAACAAGTCTGCAGCCCCTCAATTGAATTTAGACAAAGTCATTACATTCCAAAATTTAAACCTCAATACGAGTGATGTTTATTCCGTGAAACAACTACTCCGCCAATCTCTATTTACAATGTTTCTACAAAAGAACGTTAGTGACTGACTCTTCTCGTTAGCATGCATGCGTTCGCCGAGAGGAGAGTAATTATCTCGGGCGCGCCCGTTTATGGCTCACCTCAGGTACTCCGGGTAGGCGAGCAGTACGAAAATGGACTTTCTCAGAACTTCTTTATCGAATCGGATAGAGGGCGACGCGTACATTCGAATGGTACCACACACTATGGGGAAAATGGAGAAAGAAACGAGTTATGGCGAAAAGTCGCAAAAGTCGCGATTTCGCGACTTTCGCGACTTCTTTGAGTAAATTAGGGCGAGTATTGTAATGGGAATAAGCCGGAGAACTGACCAGCCGGGTGCAGAGCATTCGAATCGCAATGTAGTAGCGAATCTGATCGGAGTTGTAGATCAAGAGGTTGATGCAGTTGCCGAACATGGCCAGCAGGAACACCACCAGGAAACCGTAGCCCATCAGCATGATATGGAACGGCCGCTGATCACATCGCAACTGAAGATACAAAACCCTATAGCAGTTGAATAAATAAATCTTAGTAGTTCGCTACGGAAGTCGTAGAACTCTCAATATTCTCGTTTTCTTGAAAATCTCATAGACTAAACGGGCATTTAGCTGCTGGGGGCTACAAAATTTCTCGGAGACGATTTCCTTCGAATGAAATTTTTAAGAGCGAAATAGGAGAATTCGGGTTGAGATATATGACACTAACGTTCCGTATTTTATACTTTATGAAGGCTGAACAGTGTGATTTCTAACCCATTCACGATCACGCCCAGCGTGGACCGCGTGCAATATTGCGTTACCGTATACCGTGTCCCACCGGTGGGACACGCGAGCTCGAATGGCACGCCACCGGCAATCGATTTTCGTTTTTCATGTTCGTAGTGAAGCTATCACTGAAGTAAACATTGAACCAGAATTTTCCTATCCGTTGACTTTCTCATGCTCGTACCGTGATGGTTCCGCGCTCTTTACCAAGTTTACCGCGCTACTACCATGGTGAACTCGCGATCCGCGATGGTACCGTGATCGTTTCCCCCGGCCCCTCGCTCTCATGCTGTGCAGATTTGTTAAGCAGGGCGAAATACGGCACGGGAAATAGCTTATAGCTTCGTGTTGATCTTACAGGCAACACCCATTCGGCTGAAACACCGAGAGGGCATGGATGCGGTACGATCAGGGGTGGAGGCTGGCCGAATCTCACCATCGTCCCGCGGTGATTCCGGGCTCAGTTCATCGCTGTTCCGCGATTTAACACCCCAAATACAAAGATGTCTAGACGCGATTCGCCCTCAGGTTGGAGCTGATAGAATCTCGCGATCGTTCCGTGACAGCCCCGGGCTCGATTCCTCGCGGTTCCGCGGTGGAGCATGGCGGGAGCATCGATGAACGAACGCGGCACGCTCTCGGTTTGAAACTGGCAGAATCTCGCGATCGTTCCGCGATAGCCCCATGCTAGTATCCTCTCGGCCCCTATCAGAAACCGAGTGGATTCTATCGGTGAACGATCGCGAGGGATTCTCTCAGAGTACGCGGCGATCTGTTCGGAAAAATTGTGTACCACTCAGCTTTTTGCCCACCATGGTCATAATTTTTGCGTTTTGGGAGAAAGAAAAACATAAAGAAGGCATTTTTCTGGCTTTTGTCATTCTTGTTCAAAGTAGTTCATATAAGGGTCTGAGAAGATGTTTGGAACCAGCATCGGCAGCACCCTGTTTTGAAACGCTACATTGCCCACTTTTGAAGGCAGTGTTCACGATGAATATCATATTCGAGTTTGGCGCGAAGATGAGGCTGTTTGGTTGCAAGCTATCGAATAGTGAAGAGACAGCGAAGAAGAGCGTTCAGAAGAGGCTAAAAAAGCAGTCTCTAACGTACAGACAGGTTCAGGGCGTGAATGAGCTTACGCGCCCTGCTAGTTTCCGCAAGCGCGCGCTAATGGCGAAATGTGCACGAATCAATCAAGCTGGACGTGGTGGAGTTGCTTGGCAATTTGCTATCGAGAACGTCCGCGGTGCCACAAGCTCCTCAGAACGGGGGACGGGGTGGGCTTAGCAGGCGTAGTGGGCTGAAAAATCTTTACTTCGGCACCATATTTATCGACTTCTGGCATTATACACTGCGTATCATAAAAATAGGACACGCCCTGAATTTGCCGGTCTCGTTCGAATGTTTGTGCACTTTGCTAGAACAAATTTATGTTTTAAATCGCGTATCAAAAAGATAGGACACCCCTGGATTAAATCGGATTTCTCGTCCGATAAAATTGTGCTATCCCAAATCCAATGGTCGATAGGCTTCCCCCCCCCTTACTGCAACAAATACTTGATCTCGTATACTTTCGACGAAGTTTCGACAACGCCTTTGCAAGTCGGTCTTGCTCCAATTTTCGGTTTTTGCCTGTTCGAGCGCAGAAATCGAGAGAAATCGCCGGCCATTGGCTTAGACTCGACGAACTAAAATATCCCAGAGGTTCTTCATTTTGATGAGATTAGGACTGTAGACTATCCACTCTGGACAAGATAGTAGTTATTGCCGAGCAAAGAAGCCAACCTCAGGCCTGCTCACGTGAACTTTCTGGTTGTTCGGCTAGAAACTGCAACTTTGTCGCCCGAAAACGTGAAGAAATAAATGTAGATGTTACTGTGATATCCTCTGGTACTCACCGGAGATCATCCGACTGCTGGCAAACACAAGCTGCAAACGTTCTGACGGGCAAAAGCTCTGACAGATAATAGGAGATCTGTGACCGCACCACAGCTTGCGGTTGCCAGCAGTCGGATGATCTCCAGTGAGTACCAGAGAATATGAGAGTAACACCTACTTTTATTTCTCTACGTTTTCGGGCGACAAAGTTGCAGTTTCTAGCCGAACAAACAGAAAGTTCACGTGAGCAGGCCTGAGGTCGGCTTCTTTGCTCGGTAATTACTATCTTGTCCAGAGGGGCTAGTCTACAGTCCTGATTTCAACAGATTAAAGAACCTCTGGGGTATTTTAGTTCGTCGGGTCTGAGCCAATGGCAGGCGATATCTCTCGATTTCTGCGCACTAACAGGTCATAACCGAGAGGAGCAAGATCGGCTCGCAAAGGCTGGTTAACTTGATCGAAAGTATACCAAATCGAGAATTTGTTGCAGCAAAGGTGCGAGAAGGACCTATCGGCCGTTAGATTAGTGTTCACACAATGTTTTCGCACGAGAAGCCCGATTTAACCCGGGGGTGTTCTATCTTTTTGATGCGCGATTTAAAACATAAATGTATTCTAGAAAAACACATAAACATTCGGTCTCACTCAAAAGAGGTATACGGGGGTTATTTTACAACGTGATCACAGTAGTTTTGACGAAAAAGATCTATCTTGCTAAACAAACACGAGACCGACAAGTTCAGGGGGTGTCCTACAATACCCGCGCTAAGTTTTGTAAAAACGGGGAGCATCTGGCAAACATGGCAAAAAAGCGTCCAATGCATGCAACTTTTTTGAATGAAGACTTTTTTGAAATCTGAAAACGCTATCATATTCACAGATTAAATTGCTATCTAATTATGTCACTTGTGTGCCGAAGTTCCCTAAGAGCACTTTGTTTTTGAAGGAAATAGTTTTTGCAATCGTTTTTCAAAAAACGTCGCGCGCGGCGAATGCGGCGAAACTTTGAGCAGTATTTGTACAAGTAGTGGAAGAGCAATCTGTATGTTTTCTTCATAAATTAGGTACAGGTGGGGGAATCTCAAGGTTTGTTTAGGTTGAATTTTTGAAATCCTTCATTTATGAGTCCGGGGATTTCGCAACAAAACTCTGGTTTTTCAGGTAGTTCTCAAGCGTGTTTAATGAAGGATTTCGAAAATTCAACCTGAACAAACTCTGAGATTCAGTCACCTGCCCCTAATTCTTGAAGAAAACATACCGATTGCTCTTCGATTACTTGTACAAATACTGCTCAAAGCTTCGCCGCATTTGCCGCGCGCGACGTTCTTGAAAAACGATTGCAAAAACTATTTCCTTGAAAAAAAAAAGCGATTTTAGGGAACTTTGGCCTGCGAGTCACATAATAAGGTAGAACTTTGATCTGTGAATATGATAGCGTTTTCAGAATTCAAAAAAGTCTTCATTCAACAAAGTTACATGCATCGGACGCTTTTTTGCCAAGTTTGCCAGAAGCTCCCCGTTTTTACAAAACTTAGCTTGGGTCTTGTATCTTTATGATACGCAGTGTATAAGATGACTGCATCAGCGGGAGGCGATCAGAAACTTTGTGACCACATTCTCAAAAAAAAATCCTGCATGTGATCAATAGAATGGAGTATCTACCACTGCTTGCTTTTCCATCAGGTCCATTTTGCTGGGCTGTGCATAGCAATCATGCTCATTGAATACGCATGTGGATCCTCACTAATGGCAGAAGTTACCATTAAGAGTATAAAAAACCTTTCAAAACTACATAGCTATTGTAATGGTGTGGAACCATTAACTGCAACTAATCGCCAGGCAACGAAAATCGGACTCATTCAGGTTTCCCTTCCTAAAGGCACACTACATCCTCGAACATGAGTTTTCTTATTTCCATGTAACCGAGTAGTAGACCCCACGAAATCCCAAATCTTGCAAATGAGTGAGATGACAGCGACAACCACGATCCACACTTCTTTCTTTGAGTTTCGAATTCAATAGGGGCTAGACGAATGGATGAATTTCTACCGCGTTTTCGATTCTCACTCCATTGTCCGTCTGTTTCATCCACCTGGTTCGCTCTTGGGCAATAACTTCGAATGAAGAGAAATACAGGCCTGAGACAATACATCCACCAAATTCTCGCCCTTTAGATGATGGCACTATTTAAGGAGCCGTAACTAACCAGCAAGTGATCTTCTCCAAGACATGCATAAAACTAAAAAAAATAATTTGCAGGATATTCTGTAGGGGTCTTCCGCACTGTGGGAGAACGGTGACTAGGGATGTGGCTTGAGACTGGCTCCCTATTATCTGAAAAAAAAAACAACTAGGAGGATTTTCTGTCAATGTTGACAGTACATTTTTGGGCGACTATTATTTACGGATAAGGCTCCAAGTGGGAATATATGGGAGCCCGAATAACGACGTGCATGGTAAGCATCCACTTGATTCCAAAGGATTGGGAAGGAAAGAATAAGTTCAAACGAAGTCACGATCTCAAACTTGATTCCTCAAATTAAATGATCTCTTTTGTAAGACCATAACGGGGCTTTTGGTTTCGTTATTTTGAACAGTGAGCTGGCGACAATTTCCAGTTCTATGTAGTTCTTCCGAACCGCTGTATGTATAAATGAAAACCCGAATTTCTGTTGTGTTGTTCTTCGACTCTCACAGTCTGAAATCTTTAATTTTTTATTTTTTACACGCCGTCTTCCGATAGAGACTCCGACAAGGGCGAATCCGCCGAAACGTTAGTCAATAAAGTCATCCTACCACCTCGTGCGTGCTACAGACGAACGTTGTTCTGATGCCGAGGTTTATCGAGAGTCGAACTCGGAGATTCTCACAGAATCCACCTACACACTTCCCTGAATATTAAATTTCCTTCCCTAGTAGTTTGCCTACAACCAGCCGCTGGCCAGAGTCCCGTAAACATCTTGCATTTGAGGTACACGACTTATTCTTGCGCAGAGTTTAGAGCTGACATTAAACAAGCATTGGATGACAAGTAGGTCGGCTTGACGTTAACGTCCTACTTTATCTATTGCCAAACCTTTCAAAGCATCAAAAGGTGAGCCGAAATAGGAGAATTTTCTTAGCGCTTTTTATGATCAAAACAATCGTACTAGGAATTCTTTCCTTCAAGGTTGCCAAGAAGAAACTTTTCACTGAATAAGCATTTTAGCTGACAGTTATCTCTCCCTTAAAGTTTAGCGATGGTCGGCATACGAATGAGTGGCACTTCTGCACTGAAAACAGCGATGAACCCCCATAAACGGATTTTTCAATGAAAAGTCTGCCCTTGATGGCAGGGTTAGAGATGAAATATATGTATCCTCCATTTCCCCGCTACTTGCAGGGTTGGGCATCACTATCATCGGAGTGTTGCGGTTCTGAAAATGATTTCTTCATTTTCATAGTTGCTTTTTACGAAAACAACCGCTTCGCATCTACGATAGTGTTAATACGACTGCGAGTAGCTCGGAAATGAATGTTACTTTCCATTTTTCCAGGAAAGTTACAGGCCATAAAACGGCCAATTTCTCACCGTCGACTGCGTACCACGCGCTGCGCGACCGCATGTGCGTCGGAAGCAGACGAGTTTTGGCCGCCGCGCGACGAGTTTCGGCCGCCGCGCGGCGGCCGAAACGTCGCGCGGCGGCCAAAACTCGTCGCGCGGCGGCCAAAACCCGTCTGCTTCCGACGCGCGTGCGGTCGCGCAGCCCGTGGTACGCAGTCGACGGTGAGACATTGGCCGTTTTATGGCCTGTACTCATCCGGTGATAAGTGGTCGACCGTGACGAAAAAAGTGGAGAGGAAGATTAAAAACGTTGTTGGTGTAACGATTTCTCTTTGGGAGCTGCCCATCAAAACCAAGAAAACATTGAACAATGACTTGTGAACGCTCACAATGTTGTCAACAATGATTGAAGACAATGTTAGAGATAGAAACGATATGGAGATTTTCTCATCAAAGTGTAGATTTATTTATTTATTTATTTATTACTTACGTGGATATGCATCACACGCGGTATCAAAAAACGCGGTAGATCTGGTCATCCCTTGATTGGAGAAAAGTGATAAGATGAGGGGAAGCCGCCAAAAGAAATATGGAGCGCTGTCGCCGGCTCCCGTCCACCCCCCCCCCCAAATATGTATTCATCAGTGTAAATCACCTCTGGAGCAAAACAATTATACTCTCCTTTATAAAGGAGTGCGCAAACTCATGGTCCGCCACTGGTACTCTACTGGCCCTCTGCTATAGCAATCGATGCGTTCTAGAGCGCCAGCGACGTATCGACAGCCTAGACGGTTGCCGATGCATACCGGAGTTGGGAGAAAAAAAAAGATAGAAAAAAGAATTGCATCGATAGAAATTGCGAGTGAAAGGCCACCAGTGATGGCGCTCTTAGCATTACTTTCGAACATTTTTTCTCGAAATTTCCACTTGTTTAATTTTTGGGATGGCCAAATAAACATTTTCCAGATCAAAAACAAAGAACCGTTTCTACCGATGAACCGGAGAAGTTGAAGGGTTTTTCCACAAAGCAGGTTTGACTATGAAATTCATTGATAAGGCAATTCACACCGCGACTCGTCGAGAATCAAAGCGAGGAGTGTAATAGCTTACTTCTTGTTGATTGCAGGCTTTGTTGTAGACGGACTCGATCATTCGCATTATATCCCTCGTTAAGTCCTCAGTGGAATTGTGCGGAAGAGTCATGTTCTGTAAGAAAACTAAGAGGTTGAAACTGTATGATTGTGATCACGACGGAGCAAGGCAACATCAAAGCGACAGAGTCGTGAGTAAGGCATCAATACATCACGCACAGTTGAAGGACAGATAGTTGTAAGAAACGACAGGATTAGAGTAATAAATCATTGTCAAGAAAGGGCAAATGATGTGGATGCTGGAAAGACTCGCTACTAAGAGAAGTAAGCTTAGAGTAAATCACGCTGTAAAGCTCCGAGACAAGCAAATGAAGGCAACGCCCACTCGAATGTGTTGCCCTTGGGAACATTTAATGCACTGAGCATAAATCTGATAACATTAACTTGTAGTCGGAGGAAATCTGATTTTGCTTGCAAATGAAATTCCACTTGTCGAGGCAAGTGTATACCAAACATCGTCAACAAAATCACTTCGAATGAGTTCAGATATGAGCACACAAAAGAAGGGCCAAAGACATCCGTACGCCTGCTAAACCAGTGAAGCGAACCTTTCTCACATGAACTCAGTTGCAAATGTTGTAGGGGAATTGCTGAAATTGAGGAAGGTTCAACACCTATCACCAATTCCGACCCGAAAATCACGGATGTTAAGTGAAGCAGTCCTTCTGAGCATGGAGAAGGTCACATTTTCTTCGAGTAATTTCCGATTACGAGAGAAATTGACCGAATCGCAGTGATGACAGTGGAACATGTATCTCATCAACTACCACTTGATCGTTGTTTTGTCGACTTTGGCCTTCCATTTCTTGAATGGTGCTTGCTGGAAGGGAGGAGGAGCACGTGGATCGTAAAGGCAGTGTCCACGATAAATCTGGTTCTCGAGGTTCCAGTGTGAAACACTAAGCTGGCAGATGCTGGAGAGGACAGGGTCGAAGAAAGCTGCGAAAACGGGCCTGAAATCGATTAAAACGGCTTTGAAAGTTATCCCAGTGCACCTACCTATCCCGGTCCGCCCCCCCCCATTCGGACGAGATTGTGGCGCCGCACACGTTTCGATGGCAAATTGCCAAGCAACTCTGCCGCGTCCAGCCTGATCGGTTCGCGCAGATTCCGCGATCAGCGCGCGCTCGCGTAAATTAGCAGGGCCCATGATTCTCGTCCACGCCCTGAACGTTAGAAACCGTTATTTTAGCTTATTCTGAACGTTTTTCTTCGCTGTTTGTTTACTATTGGTTACCCCACGACCAAACGATCCCATTTTTGGGGTCGAACTCGAGTGCGGTATTCATCGTGAACACTGCCTTCAATATGCTCGTGAAGAGGGACAATTTTACTTGTTTGTAGCTCACAACGGCTTCACACATCGCCCAACCATCGGCTCTTCAGGTGCTTCAGTCTGGCCAAACAAGGTAAAGGCGTTGTGGTCGTTTCAGTTTTCGTTGGAACGTTTCAAGAACAAGAAAGACATATAGTAGTTTTCTCTTATCATGACAGACACGAACATTTCAATAGGGCTTTTCAATAGGCATTTCAATAAGGCACAGTCCAACCTTGAAATCGTTTTCTATTTTTTCTGCTTATCTTGAAGAAGGTTCCACGGTGATTTTAATGACACCTCTGTAATCGTGCAAAACCTTTTAAAAACGGAGTTATGACCTCTCAAAAATTTCAAAAAATTGAGCGGGGAAAACATTGTGGACGAGTTGTCCGGGAATTGTAACTCGTTCGCAACCGTTGTGTGGAAGCGGAACTGAAATAAGAGAGAGGCTCATGACTAACGGGTGCCAAAATGGCTTCTTCTTGTGGGAGTGCTATAGTGGCTTCTTCTTGTATCGCGCATATTCGGGGGAACCGAGAGCTCGCCCCTGGCAAGTGGTATACAGGGTTGGTCTACTTCACGTCTATGTATAAATCTCCAATTTAGTCCGTGAGGTTGTACTGCGCCTTTGATTACTCCGCTTAATGTTACATAAGGTAAACGTTCTTTGAGGGCACGAAGCAGTCCTTCGGGTAACGTTAGACATCCAATGAGGCACGAAGCAGTCACTTGAAACATAAGGCTGGCTTAAAGCCACAGTCCAGGCTCCGAATCCATTTTTAGCTTTTCTGACTGTCTTGGAGAAAATTCCAAGGTGATCATAATGATGTCCCCAGAATCGCTCAGAACTCACTACGAACTGAGTTACGGCTCCTCAAAAATTCAGATTCTGAACTAGTAGAAGTTCGCGGACGAGTTGTCTCGAGCCTATATTTTCTCGTTATTCACAGCCATAATTCTGAAGCAGGTCAGAATATAAAGCCAGACTGGAAACAAAAGGAAGAACATAGATTTTAAATAAATCTCCTCCTGCGTCTCCTCCCTATTGAGGTCGGAAACCTGCCAGTGGGCGTTGCTCATTTTTTCTTTCAAGGGGGCGTGGCCGACTTTTTCCTAGCTTTTCCTCGCTTATTTGAGCGAATTGAGATTTCGCGCTTGGCAGGGTTGCTACAGACGGCGACCGGACCAAAATATCAAAAGCTACCTGTAAGGTTGGACTGTGCCTTTAACACAAGCCAGCCGCAGGCGAGCAAAGTTTATTCAAATAAATCATGAAAATTTTGCTGAGGAGCCAGATGCTTAATAAGGCTTAATATACCCATGTTGCGTTGTTTCACAAAACCACGTTTTGGAAGACTGCTGTAAGTTCACAACTCAAAAGAAGAGAAAACGAGCTTACCCACTCAGAAGCTCTAACCTGCAACCTCAATGCAGTCAGATTCCTATTATCACCCTGCTGAGAGATTTTTATATACTAACTAGGGAACCTCGTATGGCCTACCCCACCATTTAGAAGATGATGAATGTTTTCTGGTCAATTCTGGTCCGCTGTCTCCGAATCTGACATCAGATTTTGCAACGCACACCTCTGAACGAAGTTATAGGCGTTTTCGAAGCTTTGTGAAAAGATAAGGGTACCCATCAGCCAATTTTAGGGTGTTTGAAAAAAAATCGGATTCAGCTCAAAACTTACAACTGGGGGTTATTCAGGGCGCTGAACGCGAATTTGGGGTTTGTTTGTCGCTAGACTTATGGTTACTGTAGGTGCGGTAGGCATAATGCCTTTTGACTGGCTTGGCATACCTTAAAAATTTGGAAATCAAAAAAATGGACCTCAAATTCGTGTTCGGCGTCCCAAATAACACCCACAGAGAAATTTTGAGCCAAATCTGAGACTTTGAGCAAGTTACCGTATACCCACCATAACCTACCGTGATCTATCAAAATTCGATAAACGGATTGCAGATTCGTGTTTAGCACTGCAAATAACCCTCAGAGCAACAATTCAAGCCATATCTATCGTAGCGCTCCGGAAATCGGCAAACGTCGCGATTTGAAATGAAATTTTCCCCCAATGGGAAGCGTTGAACGAATCAAGTCGAAAAGCTCGGAAAATCGTCAAATAGACTCCAGATTCGTGATCAGCGCCTCAAACAACCCAACTGTAAGGATTTTGAGTGAAATCTGCAACATTTTTTTAACGCTTTCAGAGGTATAAATAAGCGCACAAGTCCAAAACGCTATCAGTGTGTGCAAAGTTTGGAAAACGTGCTAAAATTTGCTCAGTGGGGAGCTGAACACATGCATGAGGTCCGTTTCCGGATTTCGCAAACACTAATGCGAGTTTTTGATAGAAAAAAGGCGGGAAACACAAACTTTGACAGACTATAACTTTTTTCGCAGATGTCCGTTGCAAAATCCGAGTTCAGATTTGAAGAGGGCGTCCTAGAGTTGACTAGAAAACATTTATCAGCTTTCTGATCAGGGGGGATACCATGCGAGGTTCCCTTGTAAGTGCCATTTCAGGCTTATCGGTGAGTGAGCTTAATTTCCTCACTATTTTTATTTTTTTGCTTGGTCAAATTCCTCCTTAAAGGCAGTGGTCGCGATAAAAAACAGTTGTGGAAAAAACCATAAAAATCAGTTTGACCCTCAAACGGCTAAACGCCCACAAAGGTTCTTTTTTTTTCAAAAAACTGCTTAAAAAGAGAGTTATTAGGATCCTAAGTTGCCAATTCGTGCACACGTGCACAGCTCCGCTCAAAAAGATCGCAGTCTCATGTGTGTATAGTCAAAAATCATTGACGTTCACAGCCAGAAATAAATGCAAGTTTCCTTATATATCCTTACATATAATAAGCGGCGTGGTGGTGTGTCTGACCACGTGTTTGGCACGTCCGACCGTCTGTTTGACCGGGTGTTTGTATTTGCCGCAATTTTTGTTACCATCAGTCAGAGCGCGTTCTTGTTTCACACAATACACAGAGAAGCTCGCCAAAAGTGAGATGTGTTTAGGAGCACGCACAGCATTGCGATCATGGTGGGACCAACCTACCAGTTGCATATGTAGTCCCTTAAACTTTCGCCGTTGTGAATCGTGGTGGGACCACCCTACCTGTTGCATATTCAGTCCCTTAAACTCTCACCGTTGTCAATCGTGTTTGAACCACCCTACCTGTTGTATATTGAGTCCTTTAAAGTTTTGTTACGGATCGTGGTGGGACTACCCTACCAGTTCCAAATTGAGTCCTCTGAACTCTCTTCGTTTCGGATCGTGGTGGGACCATCGTAGCTGTTGCGTATTGGGTCCTTTGAAATAGCTTCGTGCACAGGGACAACGAAGCATTACTTTGTAAAAGTGGGCGGGGCTTTGGGTTGATCGCGCAAAATGACAAGGAAAGTGAGCGGGACTCCGAAATCGACGCGCAGAACGTGTGCAGGCACAGGGGTAACCAAGCAGTACTTTAAGAAAATGGGCGTAGCTTCGAGTTCATCGCGTAAAACAACACCGGAGGCGCGCGGGACTCTGAGATCCACGCGTTCGACGTGTGCAGGGCTCAGCGACATGCACACCGTACTTTGAGGAGGTGGGCAGGTCTTAAAGACACAGTCCAAGCTCGTGGGTGAAATTTGATATTTTGGTCCATTCGTAGTGTGTAGCAACCCTTTCAAACGCGGAATCTCAACTCTTCAGAATAGGCAAGAAAAATCGAGCACCCATTCCCTCCGCCCCCCCCCCCCCCCCAAATTAGCACCCATTGGCTCCGCTCATTTCGAAGTTTTCTTTCTCAATAGAGACGGAACGCGCGATGGATTTCAATCAAAATCTATGTTCTTCCTTTTGTAATCGGTCTATCTTTATAATGGGGTCTGTCTGGTCCAGTGCGAAGATTGCGAATGACAAGGAAAAACACGCCCGAGACAACTCGTCCACGAATTTCTCATCGTCCGAATTCACAATCTTTGAGGGACCATAACTCCGCTCGTAGTGGGCCCTGAGCGACTCTGAAAACAGCATTGTGATCAGCCCGGAATTTTCCTGAAGATAAGCGAATAAACTGGAGAACGATTTTGAGGTTGGACTGTGCCTTTAAGATTCTTAGAGTGTTGTTGTGCTGTGTATTGGGCCCTTCAAACCTACATTCCAGCGGCACGTTTCAATTTAGATTTAACCTATCGTTGCGAAATCCACGTAGTGGTTGTGTATTACGTCCTTTGTACCAATATTCAACCTGTAGCTGTGGAACACATGTAGTGCTCTGCCAACGCGTAGCTAGATGCCTCCGAGGGCGCGGCCTGAAACGCCGCCCCATTCCATGTAGCGAGAATTTAAGGGTTTTAGCTACGATAGCTAAAACCCGCATATTCTTGTGTCGTTCGAACCACTGTTCTCTCTGACGCTAAACCCGTAAATTCTCGCTATAGTTTTGTAGCGAGCATCTACAGATTTCGCGACAGCCTGTGTTGAAATCAATCTCAAACCCGCGTTGGCTACGCGGAACGCAGGGATGCGGTTTGAACAGTTTTGGCACAGTCAACCCACGGAGAACTTGACACTTTGTGGGTGGTCGTGGAGGGTGACCCCGTGTCGCTCTCTGCAAGACCTTGCAAGGGATAATTTTGGCCGCTGGTATGCTGCAGGCCGTGGGGAAGAAACGGCGATGCGCTCGATCGCAGCGAGGATCGTCTTTCTAGTACGGACTGGGTGGGTCGATCGACCGAGTGCTGCAGCGAGAGTAAGCGTAGAATATGCGGGTGCTGTAGCGAGAATTTACGAAGAATATGCGGGCGCTGTAGCTAAAATTTTGCCAACTGAGGCTAAACTTTCCGTAATTTATGTAAATTCTCGCGTCAAAATTAGACTAGATGCCTCCGAAACCCTGGGCATCTCTGGTTTCCGTGTGAGGCATTTAGCTACGCGTTGGCGAAGTGGTTGCGTATTCGTTCTATGAATTTTCGTGGCAGCGGATCATTGCAAGAACCACGTAGATTGCTATGGTTAATGGTCATTGAAGGGAGGCTGGCAAAGCCAGGCCATCGTTCGGCGAAGCCAAACAAGTGCTACACGAGGTCGATGGGGGAACCCGGCAAAATCAGTCCTTCGTTTGGCTTAGCCAAGCAAAGGACTGGCTCCTCCTTCCTCCTTCGTTTGACAAAGCTAAACGATTGCAACACATGGTATATGGGGCAAGCTGAAGTCCGTCTATCGTTCGACGAAGCCAAACGGATGCTCGACATTTTTGACGAAGGGAGGCCGGCGATGTTGGTCTATAGTCGGGCGAAGCGAACGAATGCTCCACACTTTTGACGGGGAGAGGTCTTCAAGGGCAGTCCTTCGTTTGGCGAATCCAAAAGAATACTGTACGTTCTTGATGGAGGAAAGCCGGTGTATTGATTGGCGAAGCCAGACAAATGCTACACATTATTGATGGAGGAAGGCAGGCAGCGCGAGTTATTCGTTGAGTGAAGGCAAAGTGAAGCCAAAGGAATGCTACTTGCGTTATTGGGGGGGGGGAGAGGAAAGCCGGGAAGCCGAACCTTTGTTTGGGAAGCCAAATGAATGCTACACACCGCTATTGGGTTCAAGGCCGAGGAATCCAGCTCTCCGTTCGGCGTAGCCAAACGAGTGCTGCACGTTGCTAATGGGGAAAAGCCGGCAGCAAAACCAGTCTATCGTTTCGCGAAGCCATTGGATTGCTACGCAGTGTTAATGGAGGGAGTCCGGCTAAGTCGGCTCATGATTTGTCGAAGCCAATCGACCCGCGGAGAGCCGGCGTCAGGAATACTATTATTTGCCGCAAGGATGCTTTTAATAAAAGCATACATTTCAAGGTGTTCTCCGGCAGAGCCGTTCTTCAGCAACAGAATTGTTGTCTCACTTTTTGTTGGGCTATCCAGAACAAGCCGGCCACCGAACCGACGAACCCGGTTCGCCAGCGGCGCTGGGCCTGGCGCAGCTGGTAATTTATAAAAGCAGTTGAGCAATGAAAACAAACACTTCATTCAAAGTTCTGACTAGATTAGGACAGAAATACTTGAACATGTCGATCCGAAGGTTAATGTTCATTGATTGAATTCCATTTTCGAGCCAGCTGATGTTCTTGATATTAGAGATCATCGATGCCGATGATGTGGAGTGGGCTCGTCTAACAGCAAAAGACAGGAAAGTTCAGGTTTAAAATTTGGTCTAAAACAGAAGTTTTTCGCAAACTTTTACTGTAGGTCCTACTACTCTGAATGTAGACAAGGGTTTAAAGAGAAAAGCAAGGCAGGAATATTTTATCGCGACCACTGCCTTTGAAGACAGTGTTCCAAATGAATATCATATTCAAGTTCGGCTCAAAAATGGTGTTGTTCGATATCGAAAAGTGAAGAGAGAGCGAAGAAAAGCGCTCAAAATAAGCTAAAATTGCAGTTTCTAAGTTACGTACAGGTTCAGAGCGCGGACGGGCTTACGCGCCCTGCTAGTTTCCGCAAGCGCGCCTTAATGGCAAAATCTGCTCGAATCAATCAGGCTGGACGAAGCGGAGTTTCTTGGCGATTTACCATCGAAACGTCCACGGCCCCACAAGCTCTCCAGGAGAGGGCGGAGCGGGATAAGGGTAGGCGTGCTGGGATTACGGAATCTTTACGTCGCCGTGGTTTTTATCGACTTCTAGCCCGTTTTCGATCCTTTTTCGACCCAATCCCCTCCAGCATCTGCCAGTGTGGCGTTTGACACTACAAACTTAAAACGAGATTTGTCGTGAACACTGCCTTTGATTTGTTTGAAATTCCCTATGGTATTTAGGACCTTTCGAACACGAGCCATTGATGTAAAGGACTATGCCTAAACATACGTTCTTTTTTCCTAAAACATCTCGGCAGGGAGGTCTGAACAATCCCTATGATTTGAAGTTTTGAAATTTGTAAAGCGCATGTTGCTTAAAGGCAGTGGTCGCGCTCAAATAAGCTCGTCTTCTTTTCCTCTCTAAACCCTTTTCTGGGTGTAGAGTAGTAAAACCTATAAGAAAAAATCGCGAAAAAAAAAACGCTGTTCTGGGCCAAATTTGAAGCCTGAACTTTCTCGTCTTTTGATGGTGGACGAGCATACCCCACATCATCGGCATCGATGATCTCTAATATCAAGAACATCAGCTGGCTTGAACTTGAATTTCATTCAATGAACTTTCGGATTTATGTACACATCTAGTCAAAAACATTAACTGAAGTGCTTGCTTTCATTGTTCAACTGTTTTATTAGGTAAACCTGCATTTATTTCTTCCTCTGAGTGTCGATGATTTGGACTGCTTGGCATGAGACTGTGATCTTTCTGTGCACGTGTGCACGAACTGGAAATTTAGGGTCCTAATAACTCTAATTCTAGCCCGTTTTTCACCGCGCTACCTTCATAGTTTTTGAGCTGTTTTTGATCTAAGCTGACTTTTGTTGTTTTTTCGATAACGTTTTTCATCGTGACCACTGTCTTTAAGCCATCGTGAATCTCTTGAAGCAGTGAAGGTAGATACGTGCAGCCACTGCATCGCCTATACACAATGAGTTGTAGCATTGATGAAGAAGAAGAATGCATAGAAGTTTTGAGGGGTAGAGATACAGAATGCAACGAGCGAGCATGAAGTACCAAGGACGAAAAGTGAATGCAAGGTTAGCTAGAAGGCAGGAACCGAGCTCGTTCTTAATTACTACTTCGAAAGAAGACAATCATCAAAGGCTCAGATATTCATTATAGAGACGAAGTCTACTTGTCCTTCATATACTAGGCATAAATTGAAGTCACACACAGTCTACACTGCTGGGAAAATTCACGAGAATGGCTAGCCTCTGAGTCACACCAGCTCAAATATGTTCAATGAATCGG
The DNA here is from genome assembly GCA_029168955.1 of Aplectana chamaeleonis. Classification (NCBI taxonomy): domain Eukaryota; kingdom Metazoa; phylum Nematoda; class Chromadorea; order Rhabditida; family Cosmocercidae; genus Aplectana; species Aplectana chamaeleonis. The sequence goes on from JAPDOI010000734.1 coordinate 134,271, forward strand.
AAATACGATCCATGAGTTCCATGATCTTCGTGAATTGTAACGAAATTTGATTTGAATTTCTGCTCCGGAAGGCGTGATAAAATCCCCAATCACATCAGCAATTGGGATCGATGCGTAATAATGTTTTTGAAGTCAATCTTGGGCTATCTAGAAACACCGTGACTACGGTTTACGCACCAGATTTCAGTCTAGAGCCAGCTGGATTCGACATGCTAGAAATTTTAATATTCGTGTTTAGCAAACAGTATTCATAGCGCCGAAAATGGGGAAACACAAAAAATTCCTTTTATAAAAGTGATCCTTAAATATTAATAGTCGAAGCAAACAAACAGAGGGTCGTATACAGAAGTCGTGGTCAAGATGATATAGTAGCATGTAAACTGACTCTGGACGTGGTGTGATGTTCCGTCTCTAACAAAAATTGAGAGATAGACAGGATTTCAGTGCGACCATTTTCCACAAGTTGATGGTGAAGTTCCCAAGGAGAATAGACCTGATTTTGGTCGTTATTACTCGGTCGAGGGAAGAACGGTGGGACGTCCTCTCCGAAAAGGACGTCTCACCATTCGCCCCTCGAAATACCCACAACGAAGGAGGTTTGAAACAGTCGATTGGGGGGTCGGAGAAAAAGGGGTATTCGTCACGAAAACAAAGCTGCAGCGTTTACGGTGATGCGAATCGGCCAGTCTCGAGGTGGTTCTGCACTTCGAACGTTGTGGGGGCAGAGCTGCCTCTCAAGGACTGACTGTGTAAGGTGGCTCATTCCGGATTTCAGAGAAGATAAGAGGCTTCTCGATAAGCCAGCGTCATGGGTCATAACTCTTGCTCCTAGTTCAGCTCTCTAAGGAAATTTTCGAAAGCAGCGAGTTTTGAAAAACTGATTCGAGATCTATTAATGAACAATGGGTGTTGGTTTGCGACACTATAGGGAAGACCCGTACTCAGGAGAACAAGAGAAGACCGGAAATTTTCCTTCATCTTCTCCGATTGGAGGGAAGCTCTCCAGTTGTATCGAGGAAAATTCCGTCGGCTTTCTCGGGATGTTCCCCACCACTAACAAGGGACCACTTCGAACGGAAAGTGGAGTTTTGAAAAACGGTCTCTTGAGGGTTGTAGAGGAGTTAAAAATAAACAATTTGAGATTTTAAAATTTCACTCAGTCCTCACGGGTAGATCAAAGACGATCAAAAAAGGAAAGAAACCAGAACGTTGGATTAAATAAATGTGAGCTATACAGTGGCCTTGAAATCATCTGAAAAGGTTCTCCTAAAAGTTTGAAGATGAAATCTAGCTAGGTTATCGAGTTATGACTTGTTCATTGATCAACTGAACAATGCTCGTTGCATTCAAACCACCGACCACTGGAATGTGATAGTCAGGGTGGTCTGCCATCACATCATGGCTCAGCCGGTTAGGCGTTGGATTACGAAGCAATTGAAAGAAGTTTCGAATACTGTGGGTTCAATACTGCATTATGGCTGTTAGTAATGACATTTCTATGTGTTCACCTTACTTGTTTTGAGTTTTAACAGTGTCTCTTGTTTCTTATACCTCTTTTCTTACATCGCAGAGGTAACGTGATGTAAACGGAGAACGGTTCACATCAATGTTAGAAGGTATAGAAATTCCGAGATTTCGACAATTGTTAGAATATCAAGAATACCCTTACCCTTCTCCCCACAAATGCCACAGAAAAACCGTCCTTAATTCGGAAAAACACTTTAGGGGACTTATTTTGATATACGACGCTGGAAAAAAGTTCGGACAAAATGAAACTTAGTGGACTTGTTCCTTGATCAATGACCAATCTTTTTTCCAACAGAAATAATTATTGTAAACATAAGTGGGTTTACCTAAACTACAAAATCCATTGAAGCAACCTAATACTTTAGCGCATGGACAAAGACTCAAGAAAAGTGTTTCGTTATCAATTCCAAAATTTGGGGTAGAACAGAACCACTCTTTTGAAAACGCATGTTACAGGTGAACTACTTTTATTCAGCCTGGCCATTCTGGATTAAATGTAGTTTTCTGGTGCCATTTTAGACGTAGAATCCGAGTATGCTCTTCGCAGCTTCTCTGAAAAATAGAGAAGCTTCCCTGAAAAAAAGTTATAGTCGTTTTTCAAAGCCTCGCGGCAAGGCAAGGGTACCTACCCATCAGGGAATTTTTAGGGTGGTTTGCAAAAAAATTTCGGATTCGGCTCAAAACTTGTATGTAGGGGTAACCTAGGGTGCCGAACACGAATCTAGAGCACGTTTGCCGAAATTCTGAGGTTTACTGTAGTTTAAGGTAGTTTTCATGACATAGAGGGTCTAAACCTATTTTAATAATTTGAAAACTTACAAGTGAACATCAAATTCGTATTCAGCACCCCGAATAACCCCCGTTCAGAAATTTTGAGTCAAATCTGAGACCTTGACCCAACTACCGTATACCCACCGTAAGCTACCGTAATCTGTCGAAAATCGATAAACTGACCTCAGATTCGTTATGAGCACTTTAAATAACATCCGAAAGCGAAGTTTGGGTCCTAAAATTTTGTTCGACCTTTGGAGCCCCATGAGGTCCCAGGGGGTAATTTGGGGCGCTGAACACGAATCTGGGGTCCGTTTCCTGTTTTTTAGCGGATTTCGTCAGGCTAGGGTGCATTGAATGGCTTTTTACCTACCGCAACCCATTGTTTTGGTGGTTTTTGATCTACCCGTGAAGACTGAGCGAAATTTTAAAATCATAAATTGTTTATTTTTACGCCCTCTACAACTCTCAAAAGACGGTTTTTCGCGAATGCTGTGTTCGATTCTTGGAGACAGCTTGTGACTGGAACTGCCCCCCCCCCCAATCCAACATAGAAATTCTATCTCTGTCAGGCGTACTGCAATACAGCGTACTCGGAACGGAATCCGACACTTTGCTCATAAGCACAATCGAGAAGGTACAAAATGAGTCCATCGAAAAAAAAACTGCAGCAATAAGCTTTTTTAGGAACTATTTAGGAAGCCATTGAGCCATGGATATTAAGCTGGAGGTATGGCTTGAAACGAATAGAAACGGACTGTCAGTTCTGGCATACAATCGCATGCAGAATGCCACTTTCTTAGAAATTCGGAAACAAAGACAGAAAAACCTTCAGGTAAAAGGTAAAAGCGATTGAGCGGCAGTCGACTCTTCTACCACAAGTTTTGTACATAACACTGCTTCTAATTTGTGGCGCAGATGAGGTGAGGAAGTCCCAGACGGAATCTTCAAAGGCCCCGCTTTCGCTAAATCATAGATGTTGTGTCTCTTCTAGATTTCACTTAGGTGGTCAGAAGCCTACTGTGACAGGTGCGGCGCGAAGAACAATGAAAAGAATATAGGAAATCACTTTTTTTTCTGACAAAACAGGATCACTTGTGAGACTTTTTAAACCTGAGGACTGACTGGTGTGAAGAAATGAGGTCTTCCATGATATAATGTGATTCCTCTCCTCCACTGGCTCTCATCAAAGTCATTTTCTTAGCTGAAAAGCTGTTCCCATGTGCTCTTCAAATATGACTAATCTGATGGACCGGGTGAGCCGATAGACCGGCCGAATCAACCATTTTCAACCACTTCCTTTCAGTTTTTTGTGATTCTTTCTTCACTGTTTTCCTTATAATAGAGGAACGCTCAAACTTTTGTGGAAAAATAATTTTTCGCTTCGAATACTACCTTTGAAGGCAATGTTCACAATGAAAAGGTAACTCGTGTTTTGGCAGAAACGTAAGTTTGGGTCCATCTAAGGAGAGTAGGAGCGGAAGTACGACGAAAACTGGCAAGGAAGTGGTTGAAGATCTCGTGGACGAGCCAACCCATTGGATCACCCCCCCCATGTCATATGACAGTTGTCCTGCATTCGTTCCATCAAAGGGACAGGCACCAAATTTTTGAAATTTCTTTATCGCGAAAGGTTCCAACAACCCAGCATGTGCATTGGCCCACCTTATTTTGGAAAAGTTTTCGGTACAATAAACAGAGAACAAAGTCACCTATCTAAGAACTTTGAAGCGGGGAGAATAATTTCCGACGCCAGCTTTGACGCATTGTCTGCAGTCTCCCGAAACACACCAACAGGCGTAATTGAATTTTTCAGAGATTCCTTTGAACAGTTTTTCTCTGGCACTTGAGTGTTTTGTGGGGACTTTTCCCTGATAGCCTCCACTTAGTAGACTTACCTACTCAAAAACATCGGAAACAGAATACGGTTTTTTGTCGTGAACACTGCCTTGAAAACCGAATTCATTAGAACACAGCTTTCGGCATTTTTTTGAACTGTTTAGAATTAAACGACCCACAAAAGCACGGAACCATGGTTTTACAAGCAATCGCCTATTCCATTAGAGCCGTCAAATGATTTATTCTACCACGAAAACTCTAGTTTGCATAATGTAACCAAACCAATTTTGGTCGAAAGTTCATAATATTATGGTATCATACTTTATTACGTCGTATAATCCAAAGTAGCGCCCACTTTTTCCCATTATAACCGTTTTATATCTTATTTTGGCTCTCAGTGACTTTCCTGTGGAGTTTTCACAACTTGTGACCGTATCTACCACGCTTGATGACTTGTATTGACAATGCGAGAGACAATTGTATTCCTATGGTGCGTAAATAGAATCTACTCAAAGGGAGAAAAACAGTTTTGATGAGAGAGAGCCAATCGAATGAGATTCAGGCAATATTTTTATGTTTGTGCGAAGTATAAAAGTACAAATCGACAATAAAATTTGTGGTTCATATCTCGAATGGATATTGAGTTATGTCTCCGTACCCAGTAAGCAATACTCTTACACACCTAGTAATACGTATGTTGGTCCGTAGCTTCTATGTTATCCCAGGATCTTTTCTCAATCTAGACTATGCAAGGAAAAAGATAACTTGAATCAGACATAAATTCAAGCTATTCTTTCGGATTTTTTTTATATTGTATGTCGGGTTCTATACCAGATACACAGGCAAACGCGGAAGCATGAAGATCCCATGAAGACAACAACACAACCATTGTAAGGTAGGTAGAGCACAAAATGTCATGGTACGCTTTTAGCTTCGGAAATGCGGTCGGACCACCGAAGAAAAAATTGAGTAGAGTATAAATTCCCCTTCCTTTGTATACCGATAACTTCACATCTACAAGCACAGGCAACAACTCATGTCATATTTCTTTGCAAGTGAGTAGAGCTGAAAAGCTTTCCAAGCAAAAGATTTACGAGATGGACCCAATAAGATTGGTCTTTGTGCACGTTCTCACACGACATGTGGTCGCCTCTGAGAATTTAGTCTAGCAAACGAACCGGCATTCGCGATTGAAACGTCGCAGAGCGGTGGTATCAAGGAAGCTACATAGGTCGCTGCATATGACCAGGCCTCGTCCATTCGCTAGACCAGAAATAGCGAAAGGACTATACAATACCGCTCTCGGCTTTCAAAGTACATAAATTCAGGCGGTGAAGCCTTTTGGCAATTTCAGCAACGTTTTCATTGACTTTTTTCTAGCCAAATTTTTTTTAAATCTGAAATAACTTTCTGGGGTCCATTGGACGAGTAGTTTCCAGCCATTAGATGTTTGCTCACAATGCAATTTTTAGATCATAATGCAGTTCATAACTAGCTGTGAGTGGATACCGAATGAACTGTACAACGATAAAAAACACATTCTGGACTTTCCCTCTCGGAAGCGAATCTTAAAAAGCACCACACCGTCAGACAGTCACCAGAATTATAGTGACAAGAAAAAAAGCAATTTCGAGAGGAGTCTCCCGAAAGGGATGTAACATTCACAGGCCAATTGTTAAACATCAACGTTGGCTGCGTAGCATCTTCTCCCAGTTTCATGGAAGTACTGTGATTCTGAAAGTGAAGGAGACAAGAGTTCGAAGTATCGTGTTCGAAACAGTGCAGTCTAACGTAGGCGCTTCCGACTCTGTTGGTTATAGAACTGCTTCAACTGCTTCATTCTCTCAGAATCACAGTACTTCCATGAAACTGGGAGAAGATGCTACGCACTCCTCTCGAAAATGCTTTTTTTGTTGTCACTATAATCCTAGTGACTGTCTGACGGTGTGGTGCTTTTTAGCTTTGGCTGCTTTTTAGCACTTTCAAGCATTGGCGCAATATCGAACCTTGTACACTTATTGGTCGTCTCTGCTTGTCGGTATTTGGTTTTGCAGATGCGTTTTTGTTCAACAATGGGCCACACATTGTCTCAAATGTCCACCTTTAATATTGGTCACTACACATGGGCGTCTCAGTGCCGCTGGCCTCCGCGACAGGTCTGCTATTGGTCAATTTCGGAATTCCACTAATCGCCAGCGGCGGTAGAACCCCGAGGAATAACTAGGCCCTTACGATGGAGAGTCTAAAGCAGCTTACCATACAATAGAGGAAGCGCTGATAAACGTAATGCACGAATCGTCTTTTGATTGAGAGAACAGCAGGATCCAGTTAATGTAATGACAACAAAAACTACCTTGGGAAACCTTGTTATGGCGGTTCGTTCTTTGCCCCATTATGCTGTTATGTTGGTCGCCCTGGCGTCATGAGGCGACGTATAATTTCAGGGCAAAAGCATCAACATGGAACAAAAAGAGGGGAATGCGCCAGTGCAGAACGAATGGTGTGCATTGTTATCAGAATTTAGAACTGTCCAGTGAGAAAAGAAAGAAGTAATGAAGAGGAAAAGTGCAACATCGGTGATGGGCTCGTCGATCGAATGCACAGAATGGGAGACGATTTGTGAAAGTTCGGTTGGCTTAATCCCAGTTTCAGTTTCAGAAAATCACTCGGAAAGGTTTGTGCCACTCGACTAGAAATGATCCTGAAATCGTTCCTAGATAGGTGAAAAAACAACTTTTTCATAAGACTGAACTTCCACTACCACCCTTCCGGACATTGAAAAAATCAAAAAATCAAAAAAGCGTCGCCTATATACCTAGTTTGGAGGGGAACCGGTAGACATATGTTAGGAGATACAGGGTTCTAATGCTGAGCTCATAAGATCGATTCTGAGCTGAGTGATGACCGGTCAAATTTGCACTGGTCCCACGATGGTCCAAAAGCTCTACTGGACCATAGGCACCAATAACGTAGGGCGAGGATTTTTTCGGCTTTTGAAATGCTTTTCATCTTCCCAACTGAAATTTTTCAAAGTGCGCAGCGCATGGCGCGCTATGAATTGGCTTTGCCATGGCGAGGGCACGAAAACTGAAAAAAAAAACCTCAACATGAAAGGAAACGACCCAATGACAGCGAAACGACCCAATGACAGTTTTAGAATCAGTAAAGTCCACCCTTTCACACAATTCAAGGGAGGTCGTTTCTAAGTCCAGAAGAAAAACTTCTCCTCAGGGGTCGTTGTTCCGGAACACCCAAGCCTGACCCTAACCACCAACCACAGGGGTTTTGATCGCGCGCAACGATCTATCTTCGCAAGCTCATCCATTCACTAGACTAAATTGTACAATTACACCCTATACTCTTGTTTCTTTTTATTTAAACTCTTTATTCAAATACTACTGCACTTCCTATCGTGCCGATGAGTCCCGAAGAGTGTAGTTTTGACTTGCTCTTTGATATAGAGTACATAGCAACATCTGTATTGAGAAAGAAGTAATTGAAATTAAATGAATTAATTGAAAATAATTGAAACTCTTGTGTGGGTGTGGTGTGCGAGCCTTTACTTGTTAAAAAAGTCGATTTAAAATCAATGTTGATCAGTTTGCGATTTCTGCGGCTTACGCGCTCTAAAGCCAAACCGACGTAGCCTAGTTTGGCTTTGGAGCGCGGTAATTTTCGAAGGCTCGCCGCACTGCAATTTTGAATATTGCTCTTGAGTACCTTAAGTTGCGGAGTTTTCGGGCAACCTTATCGCAGTTTGTAGAGGATAGTCCAAGAATGAAAACAGCACTATTGCAACCTCGGGATTATCTTTTTAAAAGAAGAATCTGCGTTGTTCAATTTCGGCCGAAGGCGCGGTTCAGAAATACGGTATTGGACAACGAGAAAATGGGTTTTCGGCGATTTCCTTCGTACCTCTGAGATTATATGAGGGATGTAAGGCATAATCAGAATCTGAAATTTCATGGGGGACGTACGTTGTCCATTCTACGCAGTGAAGGATTAAGGCGTTGATAGGCTCTATCAATGTATGTAACCCGTCTGAAAGTATATATTATGAGCTAAAACATTTGCTACAGTGAAAAATATTGCTGATCTTTGGTTACAGCCAAAAATATTGCTGATACATAGTTGTGTATTGAAAAGTTCTTCATTTGTACTGTTATAGTGCTGTTATTGTTCCCTTTAACATTTTTCTTTATAGTATGTACAGTATGTATACCTTCCTTGTCGTGAAAATTTTTGTTATTTTACTTTGTAAGAAGCTTCTTATCCACAAAAACATTCTCCTATTTTTTATTTTTGGCCACAAATTTTTGGCCCCCCTCAAAAAAAAATTTCAAATATCTGAAAATCCTTACGTCCACCCCGTTGTCCGGCCGGACAACACCCGCCTGACGGTGCCCTGGTCCTACGTTGGTCCGCAGACCAACGTTAGCTTGACCCTGGCTCGGGCCGTAATCCTTTCGATTCCCGGTGTGAACATGAAGTAGCGTTTTTGTACACTGCATTTAAAAAGCACATCAGTACAGCTTTCTGTTGGACAACGTCTAGTCTTGGAATGGCCCTAGAAAGCATTCAATAATTCACCCTGGAAATGAATTTCAGAAACATCCTCAGAGGAACAATGAAAACAATGCTCTAGTGTTTTCCTCGTTGTCTTCATGTCTTCCCCTGGATCACAACATCTCAGAATGCTAATTCCTCCGCCTATACACATCAAAGACCATACTATTGGGCATATGTATGAGTTATGCGTGTAGTATTATGTAAACACTCAGAGAACGGGAAGTCATGACAATACATAAACGATTCCGAAAAAGGAGCCTGACTTCTTTTGAAAGCAGTCCTTAATCTACAACAAGTGTCGAATTATCTGGCAGACATAAAGATCATGTAGAAAAAGTATGTAGGTCTCTGAGAATCAACCAAGTATCAACTAAATAGAGGTGGAAGAAGTCTAAATGGTGGGAGAACCAGCGCAGGAAAGCTCCAGATTCTAAGATTCCCTTCTAGATTGGTACATAATTTCAACAGCTCTTCGAAAATTTCTGAATGACCTTGCAGATTAAGGTTCCAATTCTCGAAGAAAAAAGGCCACTGTCATCCTGATGCACAAATTCATTTTCAAAAAAGATTTCTAGCAAGTAGGCTCTCCAACGAACCCACGCAAGCTCTGATGTCTCCACCTAGTGTGATCCTGACTGAAGTTTATTAAATAACTGGGTGGCTGAAAAGTATTGGCGCGAACGAAAACGCTGTCATTCTCAGCGATATGTCTATATCAATGGATTTTGCTTCATACCGGAACAGAAATCGGAGAAGTATCACTATTCAAACGAGCTACCCAAGATTTTCTTTTTAGTTTTCCCACGGGCCTGAATGCGGGGTGCACTAAACTGACGGTCAGCCGAGTGGAATGAATTATACTACGACGTGTGTAAAGTTCATGTGTATAAGAATATATAACAAGTACGGACAATGAAAGAATAGCTATTTTCTAATTATATTTGACCCAATCTTCAAAATACTAGAAGTAAGTAAATCAAGAAAAGGAAAGGTATGAAGGAGAAGTTGGCAAAGCTCGTTTCGCCCCTGACCTCAGACGAACTCTATCAAACGGCTCTACCGGGGCTCCTCAGTGAGGAACAGAACTGTCGATGAGAAAGAAAGATGAAAGCAAAAGTGTGATCCGGGCAAAGTGAAGTAGTGTCAAAATGTTAGAAAGAGGTATTAGGGCAAGAAGCTATAGTATACTATCAATATCAGAATGAAGTCCATATGATCACAAGTCCTTATTCTGGACAGTATCGAACACACGAAGCCTCATATTCAAACTATCAGAGCGAAGACTTAGTGCGTTATGCTTTTTATCAATTGTGTTATACTTTTATCGTCTCTTAGGTTAAACTTATATGCGATCATTTTTTGTTTATAGATGCATTTCATCACATTCAATTCTACGAATTCTGGTGTATATAGGTTTCCAAATAAAACTGTCTTCATTTCTCTGAGTTCTTCAGTGAAGGAATCTAAATTTGATCAGATATTAGCCTCAAGGTCTCCGTGAAAATTGTAGATGCTTTGACTTCTATAGATATATCAGAATGAGCATGAGGGAATCTTTTAACTCTGAAATTGAAATCATCTGTCATATTATACAATTTTGTGTGTATTCTATTATTAATTATTTCTATACTAATGTCTAAATAATTGCACCTAGAGGGATTATTGTGCGTCTTTTTGAGTTCCAATACATCTGCATATTAGTGAAATTTGACAATCCAAAAATGTTTCATCTTTATTATGGATTATGAGCAAGTCATTCATTCATCTAAAAGGTTTGAAAAGTACGTTATTTTCAATTTCCGCGCTATTAGAGTACCTACATATACTCCAACATGGAAACTGTTCTATCGGCTATCAATGACCTGAAGTTAACTCTCTGAGGAACTCCTTTCGCTTGTTGTAGCACAAGTTCTCCGAAACGACAGTAACTGTAAAATATATTCAATGTGATTTATCAAGTCTGTGATGGTATAATACCTGTAACCGCCTTTATCTAGCTCAGAACCTCGATAAAATATCCTGTATCCATTGGTAACTATCCATTTTTATTAGCATTTCTGAAGCAAATTTTTAAAAATTCTTTCATGTTGTACAGAATAAAACTGTGTGGAAGGCTAGTAAACATATCCGTAAAATCAGCAGAATAAACTTGAACCCCATTGGTACTCAATCCACATAATTCAGCTGCTATGTTGATGTTGGAGATAGACCAATAGGTCTTGAGTCCTCCCTTCCTTTGGTAACTCATATTATTGTAGTTAATGAAATGTGTCTTCAGAAACGAGAAAATTTTATATAGTTCTACCGCTAATGGTTTCATACTTGCTCCCGTGATAAATCTGAATTTTATGGGATCCTTATGTAGCTTGGGTAAAGCGTAGATGATGGGTAACTCACAATCTATGTCAAATTTTAGTCCTGCTTTGATATTGAAAAACTTATGCTTTAAAATGGTTTTTTGCCTGTAGGCATTTTTAATCAGCTTATATGTATCATTCTGGTTTTGTTCTCTTTCAAAATTACCGTTTATGACATTAATTCCAAGTTCTTTCATGAGAGTCATGATATATGTAGCATTTCTTACAAAAAATTGCTGCCTTTGTCTAAAGGGCAGAAAATGAAATGTTTCTGGTATTATTTTATACTCTTATAAGGTATCAGGCTATTAGACTGCCTACTGAAGGAATTCCCTTGCAGGATTGGTTTGAGTCTTTTTCTGTATTGTTTTTTGAAATGCAACTGAAAGTTATTTATTTTCATAACATCTAGCTTGTACTTATTTTTCATACAGCTGATGAATTTCGTTGTAGCGTCGAAATAAGATTGTGTTATTTCACTACTGTTATTCCACTTTTGTACTTTGAATTTGATTCCTTTATTCAAAATTTTCCGGAGAATAGAATTTTTCTTATATTAATAATCCCTGTTATGATGTGTTGATGACGGGGATCAATATAATCTTTATTTTCATCCCAACCATATTCACAGATGCATCCATCTGATATTATTTCTTGGATGCTACTTTTATCTAAAGCTTTTAACACTTTATTATAGTTGAAAACAATGCTAGATACAGGGTTCTCGTAAATATTAATCACTCTTGCTCTTTTATAACGTTCTATTTCAAAGTTAGGAACAAGGTTAGGCAAATCTATGCTACTGAAAATTATATTGAAGCTTATCCGATCAAAAACGTTATTGAAATAACTCATTTTCAAGTAGTAGTAGTCTTTTTGTTCATTCTTACGACTTTCGTTATATTCCAAGTGATAGTGGAAATGAGTAAGAAGGCACAAAATCAGAAATCTTGTTCTCTTAAAGATACTAGATAGGAAAGAATCCGACTGTGATAGTTCTATAAGCCTTCGTACCCTCTGATTCCGGGCCTGATTTAGTGTGTGCAATTGCGGACTTGAGTCGTGGGGCGCGACGCATCGCTTTCGTACGAGCCTCCGCGCCCGCCCCTCATTGCTGCATTTTTCTTGATTTTCCCTGGTTTTCTCTTGATTCTCACTTCTTTCTCAGCTCGTACGAAAGCGATGCGTCGCGCCCCCACGACGCAAGTCCGCAATTGCACACACTAAAACAGGCCCGGAACGAGAGGGTATATTTCTTTTATTCATGTGTTTTATCAAAGTATATATTTTCATAGCATTCAACCCATTTTTTCCTTCTCTCTCTATGTAATCGATAACATTTTGAACATCCAAAGAATTCAACCTATTTATCTTTCTTCTCCTACCTCTGTTTTCCCGTTCCTTGGTAATTTTGAGTGCAAAGAATGAATGTTTGACTTTATGCATGAGTGGACTACTGATATCTGAAATATTTCCGTATCGTTTAATATTATCATTAAGTCCAAAAGGGTATGGTGCCATGAGAAGTTTTATCCAAAACTCTTCCTTCTCCAGTAAAATGTTTCTATCCGTATTTTTTTGACAAGAGTTCAAAATGTGTACAGTTAAGTTGGATTTGCATTTATGATAGTGTGTGTATTATGGAGCAAATATTTTATGGTTGTTAATATTGCGTACATGTTCCTTTACCCTCTCTCTCTCTTAAAGGCAGTGTTCACGATGATTTTCGTTCCCGAGTTTTCCACACGAAACAATGCGTTTGGCCACCAAGCGTTAACAAAATTACAAATAAACGGCGAGAAACGCACTAAAACGTCTTATTTCAGTGGCATTATTATCTGGCCTGGACTAGTTTTTCGATTGGATGAACATGTAATCGGTGGTTGTCACCGGTGAAAAATGGGGCTTATCGCAAATGGAAAAATATTTTAGGCAAAACAGTGTTAGTTAGGGTCCGAAGAAAAGATCGGAGCAACACAGAAGCGAGAAATGCAAAATACGGGTCCACAAAAGAATTCGTTGACACAACGAACACTTCCTGTGAGAGTAAAGAATCGGGGTGAGAGAAAAGGATTTCGTACCCTTCTGGTGGGTTTTCCTCAATTTCTTCGTCATTTCAGTCCTCCCCGGGGGCCAAACAATCGATTTAGCTATTATTCTCAAAATCGATGATTATCGTGAACACTGCCTTTAATCTACTAGTTGTCATTCCAACATATTGTAAATTACAACTAGAGCATTGTAAGCAATATACACCTACATATAGACCATCAATTAGCGGTCTTAAATGTATTAATGAATCGCACTAATGCTTTGCGTTTCTTATGGCGTCTTGGCGCAAATTCATGTTATAAAAGACGAGCACCGAGTCTGCGCCAGCGCGCACTAAGGGCCTGAGCAGAGTGACATCGCGGCGACCCATTAATGGGGCAGCACATCATTGGGTCGCGCCGCGCCGCTATGCCACTCTGTTCAGCACCTAACAATAAGGAAAGCAAGGTATCAGCTCGATCCGTGCCGACTTTAGATAGCGAAGACGACCGCTCCCTCCGTTTGTCGCTCATAGCTACTGCTCGACGCTGTACACATAATACGATTCGACTTAATGAAATGCTAATCTACGCGAATTCGATGACCATGAAGTGAACCCGACTGCCTTTTTTGAAAGCTGATTTATCTGCTAGATGTCTAATTACGATTAGCGTGCCGTAGTTACAGTCCATTTTGATCAGGTTAGCTACAACTGGCCTTACCCGGCATGATGTGGTTACATATGGGACTATGCCTATTGGAAAACCATAACGGAAGCGATAAAACGAATGAGGCCGCAAGAGGGGGGGGGGGAAGGAGGAGAAGTGAGAAGGGGGAAGAGTGGAGGAGGTCAGTGAGGTGGAAGGTAACCAACCGAATCGGAAAAACGGTACGATTTCAATGATTGCTGGAAATTTTGAAGAAAGATCGGAAGCCTGGGGATACTTACGCGAGAAAAGGTATATGAGTTCAGGTTTGTTGAAGGGATCAATTTTTGAGAATCCTCATAAAACAGAGTGAAGAAAGGTCTTCCAATACGACTATCCCTTCTTACAGTAATCAATGCACTCCATTGCAAACGAAAGTGGGTGCACGAGACAGTTTAGTATTTTATTTGTGTACCATGGAGAGCTAAATTTAATAGATAAAACCTAAATGTTTGGACATTAAAAACACCAGAGTGTTCCACAATAGGGCATTCACCAAACAAATTAATAAGTTATAGATTTGATTCTGATATAAGTAAATTGTATTATCAGCAACAGAGCCTGAAAAAACGAATCATCTTCTCGACTGACAGTGCTCGAAATATTTTGAATAAAATATCCATTGCTTCGTTTACACACCTCAAATAGACGAACTACCAGGAACGGTTGATCTTGTTCGACCATTTCTTTGTTCCGAATTGCACTAGAGATGCGAAGAGCAGGTGTTTCGTTTTCTAGGTGAATGCACAAAGAGGCACCGTACTCGCAAAAACATGCCTTATTTCAAAGTCTGTTATTCAGTGGATATATGCTCACGGTGGAATTCAAAGTCAGTGAGAATGTATGTACTAGGCTATGGTGAAGGGCAAATGATTGTTCTATATTCGTAGAAGCAATGGGACGTCCACATCTTCCGAATATGGTGTCATGAAGGAATCAAGGGAGGCCGTAGCTAAAGAATCGAAGTAAATTGGCCTCCTAAACAAAACATGCTTTTGAGTGAAAGCAGGCCGCTGATGACTAGAAGCGAACATGCAGTGGGATATGGGCGGAATCATAGAAGATAAAATCAATTCCAAGTCGTTGAAAATCATTGTACGTGCCCTACCTCTTTTCGGATGCGACACAAAATATATCGCCTTCAATATCCTCTGAAATGCGTGATCATATTTATAGAATAAGATGAACACCTGATGGAGCACTTTCGTTGGATAACTTCCAGAGCTAACTGAAGTAACAATGGGATAAAGCATTGATACAAGACATACACTCGGGCAAAGTCGCGGACTTGGATAGCAACAACATGGCGGGGGCAATATGCTCTGCCAGTGCGTAGCTAGATGCCTCACACGGAAACCGGAGATGCCCAGGGTTTCGGAGGCATCTAGTCTAATTTTGACCCGAGATTTTACGTAAATTACTGAAAGTTTAGCCTCAGTTGGTGAAATTCTAGCTACAGCGCCCGCATATTCTACGTAAATTCTCGCTACGGCACCTGCATATTCTACGCAAATTCTCGTTACAGCACTCGGTCGATCGACCCACCCAGTCCTGACCCGTATTAGAACGGCGATCCCAGCTGCGATCGACAGCATCGCCGTTTCTTCCCCACCGACTGCAGCATCCCAATGGTCAAAATTATCCTCGCCATGGTGTCCAAGGGAGCGACACCGGGTCACCCTCCACGGCCAGCCGCAGAGTGTCGAGTAATCACTCAGTGAGATGACTGGACCAACACTGTTTGAACGGCATCACTGCGTTCCACGTAGCCAGCGCGGGTTTAAGATTGCATTTCAACACAGGCTGTCGCGTAACCCGCAGATTCTCGCTACAAAGTTATAGCGAGAATATACGGGTTTAGCGACAGAGAGTTCAATGTATCGAATTTAGCCTTCGTTTTTACGTAGAATACGCGTAGAATTTGCACCCTTGTACCGTCGACACAAGAATATGCGGGTTTTAGCTATCGTAGCCAAAACCCGTAATTTACCGCTACGTGGAATGGGGCGGCGTTTCAGGCCGCGCCCTCGGAGGCATCTAGCTACGCGTTGGCAGAGACAGCAGAGAAATCAACTGCTCCTTGAGAGGAGTAGCTGCTCGACCAGACTAATTTCCTACACAAGCATATACAGCAAATGTGCTGCGAATCTCTTTGAGTGAGAGTTCTTTTGCTTTTTTGCTTACGTACAACCCCATGAATGCGTGGGAATGAGTCAGCAATCTTGTGGAAGTCATATGGTGCAAACTAAGTACTGTGCTTATCTGGGCCAAATTCCGGTCCGCAGTTGCGTCTCGACACGCTTTGCAGCCGCACGCGCTCGAGTCAGTCAGGTTTCCAGCGCCAAAGCCTACTCGATGTGGCTTTTTTACACAATTTTCTCCAATTTTTTTGGTTTCTAGTTTCCAAAACCCACCTAGAGTCAGCGGATCGGCGGCTGAGGCGCTGGAAGCTCTTCTGACTCGGGAGCGTGCGGCCGCAAAGCGTGTCGAGACGCAATTGCGGACCGGAATTTGACCCAGATAAGCACAGTACTCAAAGTGGCAGCTACGTACATAAGACCACTTACGTGAATGTTAGTATCAATTGAATCCAACTACGATCGCGTTGTCACCAAGACGACGACTGTTTATTTAATTTTTTTTTTGATCTGGCTTCTCATAAGCGCTACATAAGTGCAGCGATAACGTCACGAAACGAATTTGTTCGTCTGAATGTACCCGGCAATGCTTTAAAGGCACAGTCCAACCTCAGAGGTAATTTTTGATATTATGGTCCGGTTGCCGCCTATAGCAACCCTGTCAAGTACGAAATCTCAATTCGCTCAAATAAGCGACAAAAAGGCTAAGAAAAAATCGACCACGCCGCCTTGAAAGAAAAAATGGGTAACGCCCACTGCCAGGTTTCCGACTTTCGATCTGGCAATATATTGTGGCCTGCTTCAGAACGATGGCTGCGAATAACGAGAAAATACAGACTCGAGACAACTCGTCCGCGAACGTCTAGCCGCTCAAAATTGACATTTTTGAGGAGCCGTAACTCCGTTCGTAGTGAGTTCTGAGTGTTTCCTAGGACACCATTGTGATCAGCGTGAAGTTTTATCCGAGATAGGCAGAAAAACGAAAAATCGATTTTGAGGTTGGACTGTGCCTTTAAAGGCAGTGTCCACGATAAATTTCGCGGTCGCTTTTTGGCCGGAAATCGAAAGCTCAGGCTCTCATTGGAGCACTGGGGTCGAAAGAACAAAAGAAAACGAGCCCGAAAGAGCTCCATACGGCTCCGAAGTCCGCTCGCGCTAGCCCTTCCGCTCGCGGTCGAGTTTTCCGAGAAACAGTTTGGTCCGCTTCACATTAGCATTGGAGCGCGAGCGCGGGTGAGTTTCAGCATTGGGGTGCATTTTCGCACGCTGTTTACTCCAGGCCCATGGCCGCGTAACTCACCCACCGTTGAAATGTAGCTTTCAAGAAGAAGAGCTGATTTTGGATGTTTCGCAGCGTTTTTCATGATTCTTTCTTCACTGATGGAACAGTCAGACTCGAAACCTTCGTTTTCTAGTGGAAACTCTAGAACGATTTTTATCGTGGACACTGCCTTTAAAGGCACAGTCCAAGCTCAAGGCTGAAATCTGAGATTCCCACATGGTTGTGAAGTAGAGCCACCCCATATAACACAAGCCAAGTGCGAGCTCTCAATTCCTTCGAATAAGCGAGATATAGGAGGAAGCCACCCTGGGGCGCCCACACCCGGAAGCCACTTTGACACGCCCCTTTTACGATCTTTCGAGCTCAACAGTGGCGAGATAAGCGATGGTTTTCGATCACTTCCACCGTTCTTCCCTTCATTCTCAACCTCTCTCCTTGCCCAGGTCGGCTGGCATACATCGGCTGCAAATGAAGAAAGTTACAAGCCTCGGACAACTCGTCCACCATACTTTTGTAGCTAAATTTTTGAGGGGCCATAACTTCGCTCCTAGGGGGTCTTGTAGAATTTCAGAGACATCATTGGAATCAGTGTAGGACCGTTTTCAAGATAAGCAGAAAAACAGAAGAGCGATTCTGAGGTTGGACTATGCCTTTAAAGGCACAGTCCAACCTCAGGGGTGAAATTTGATATTATAGTCCTCCCACTGTGTACAGCAACCCTGCCAAGCGCGAGATCTCAATTCGATCAAATACGTGAGAAACTGCAGGGAAAAAGTCAGCCCCGCCCCCATTACCCTGAAAACATAATCAAGCGTTTCGCCCCGAATAGGAAACCAAAACCTTTGCAAACGGAAAAATTGGTTTGTGTGGCCAAGCTCAAAGGCTAAATGTTCAATAGCAAAGCTTTTGGTTCCCTTTCCGGGGCTGTGTGCCCGATTATGCTTTCGGGGCATTGTGGGCGGGGCCGACTTTTTCCCTGTGGTTTCTCGCTTATTTGAACGAATTGAGATCTCGCGCTTGGCAGGGTTGCTGTACACAGTGGGAGGACTATAATATCAAATTTCACCCCTGAGGTTGGACTGTGCCTTTAAGGACTGCAGCCCAGCCGAAACAATATGCGGCTGTTTCGAGTGCGGTCTCCTGTCAGAGCGGCTCCGAAGCTAAATAGCGCTATATGACTTAGACAATCACAGCATTCAATGCGTGTCGAATATGCACTCAACTCAAAGACAGGGCGGTTTCGAGCAGAGTCGGGGAACGTGCTGCTAGGCGAGCACGTGCTCCTACTAAATTTCAACTTACAGCACTTGTTCCGACAAATGAAACTTGTGTGCAAGATACACACTCAACTCGATGAAAAAACGACTTTCCGAAAAAATGAAAGCATACGAAGCACTCTTGAGGCGGGACTCAGATGTAGGCAGCGTTGCCGGTTCAATTTCCCAAGTTTGCGGTACTTGGCTCGCCCAGCCGATGGAGACGTCGTCCCACTGGCGGTCCCAGATGGTGTCCGGCGAGCTAGCCTAGTCGCATGTCTGTGTGCCGACCGAGTCGCGTGTCGCACGATAGCGGTGGACTACCTTGCACCACGTGATCCTGCGGTAAAATCTTGCAGACCGTGCTCCTTCGATGAAATTTTGCGGAACGCTCTGCTTTTTGAAGCACGTGCCTCTGCGATAGAGCCTTGCGATGGGTGTGGTCACTCGAGTTGAATGCATTGAATGAGGCGATTTTCTGAGAATTTCGGAGAATCGATCGGCTCCTATACGAATCATATCAATCGATCTGTCTGATAACGTGTTCAGATAAGTGTTGAAAGAAACTTACATTTATAAAATCGACTGGGATATGCTTCAACGTTGTGAGCTAGACGAATCCCCTATGCTGAATACCGGCGCTCTGTGAAATGCTACGATACATATTATTACTTTGGCTTATTAAAAATGGCTCCAAATGTTTCCCTAAAGTTTATTCGGGGTGCCTAACACGATTTAAAGGACTGTTTGTCGATGTCTGACAGTTTACGGTAGATTATGATGGGTATACGGTAATTTGTTCGAAGTCTCAGATTCAGAACTTTTGATTAAGAACTTCTATGCGGGGCTTATTGAGGGTGCTGATTACGAATTCAATGTATATTCGATGATTTTTGAAAGACTGAAATAGGTATCGCCCCTAGATTGAATTGTAGACTCTATGATGATTGCTCAGTTCCGATTACCATTCAATGTAAAGCCACGTTTTGACTGCATCGCTGCTGTTTTTCATCGCAGCGATTTTGCACCCGCTGCTGCAGCGATGTAGCAGAGGCAGCGATTCTGTTCCTAGTGCATACCCTCACAGATGATCGAAAAACTTCAATCAAACAGTGGAATTAATGGCTGGTAGTTTCGACTCGCAAATACTGATCTTGTCAAGTGAAAGGGTCAACGTTCACTAGACGAAACGTGTCATTCGCTGGCAATCGCTCCATCGCTGCCATAATGGATTTGTTTAACGTTAATTAGCGACCATCGAGAATCGCTCCTCCATCAGCGAAGCAGTAAAACATAGGTTTTCGTCGCCGCGACCCAGCGATGTTGGACGTCTGCCACGAAGCGATCACAATTGGAGCGCCTTTCCATTACGCGCGATGAAAAGGGAACAGTTGTTACTGGAATGGCCGCAGCGACCACCTGCAGTCAAAACATGGCTTAAGGCCTAGCTTGCTCGAATGAGTCTGGGCGGAGCAAGTTGCGGAGCGGTCGTTCATGGCAAAACATAACACCGATAAGGAGATTTTGACATGATAAGCCCGGTAAGCCTTACTTGGACCGGCTCAAAATGAATGAGCTAGGCTCTATGTGTTTTACGATGCGCGTCGATTGGACCTTTTCAATAAATGAATAATCTACAGTGTAACTGTAGTGTAACATTAAAGGCAGTGTTCACGATAAAAGTCGTTTTTCTGTTTTTCTGCCTAACTTTCGTTCTTAATCTTCTTATATGGACCCAAAGCTTACGTTTTAGCCAAAAAAGAGAAAACTTTTTCTTCGTGAACACTGCCTTTAAGAACTATCAATTTTAGGAAAAATTGTGAGCAAGTTTTCCATAATAATTTGGCATTTTACTGCAAAGGAACTTCACTAGAAGAAAGCTAGAATCGAATTCCCAAGATCGAGAACGTAGCTATGTAGGGCAAACAAAAAGAACACAATAAAAGCCTGCGGGAATTCGGCAAAACCGTTAGACAGTGGAGTGTTCCTCATACGTAAACAGTTATGAATGACGAGAGAGACATGTAGCATCGCCAAAAACCGATTTGTGCTCGTTAAATCTTTATTCAAATAAGATTTGACAACTGATTTATTCCGGGAGGTGGGCCCGCTGGAGGAGAAATTTCTTATTGCTGAATCCGGAACCTGAGCCTCGTTCCGTGACAGAAGTTAAGTGAGGTAGCGATAATAATATCATCTCAAAGTCCCTTATAAGGCCATGGTTATACACCGGCGTGATTTTGTATAAATCACAAGACATCTATAACTGATGAGTAATCTCACTGTGCTGAGGTCTGAAAGCAACAGTTGTGTCCGAAAAACGTGGAGTAACTGCTTCACCGAGCACTCCTACCATTACGGGCAACTCATACCCGAGTCGATTCTAAACCAACGTAAAACGAAATTTTTGTAAGGGATCTGTTATCCTTTGAAGCATTGATAGCTCTTGAGAGCTTCGCACCCACGTACGAATTTCGCCCACTTGGGGTTTCAATCCTTTTCTCAAAATTGAGGAGCGCTTCACACCAACGAGGATGAGCTGCCCCGCAACCCTGATTCGGACTTCAGACATTTTATAGCAACTCAGAGATTTTTAATTAAGTTACTTGCGAGTTATTAAAAATAAGTCTAGCCGTTTTCGGATTATCCGGATTAGTTAGGACACTTGTACATCTGATTTGACCACATCATCCGTAATGGTGTCTGGTAGTCGCGGGAAGGAAGGGACGTTGGAAAGCTTTATTTCCGGTGCATACCCCATGCTCGGTGCCTCGCTTATGAAGTGGTGAGCTTGAAACTTACAAATTCTCGTGTAAAACTACAAGCTTGAGCATTGTTGTTCAATCTCTGGAACAGCAAATCTGAAACTTGCTTCACAAATCCTGACGGGCCAGGCTTGAATCTTGCTGTTCTTGGCATGCACATACATTTCATGTATCATATCATGTAGCATAAGTACGTTTAATGCATCATAAGAGCAGATTCAAAATCACTCTGAGCTTCAGGGAAAGTTTGGTGCCAGGAAAGTGTGACTTAGAGTTTGCGTAATAATTTTAGTCTGATGAATGGAAGGGGCTGCGACGGTAGATCACCCCGTGCGAATCGAAACCCCATATTAAAGTGAGGTCGCCAACCCTGAACGGCCAGCCGTCTGGTCCATGCGTCAGACTAAATCGAAAACGAAAACCATACGTGCATACTCTTGCCATTTGAGTATGTAACATGTGGGACAACAATAGTTGTTTGTGACTTAGAAATAAGTTGGTCGTAGACTACAAGCAACATACTCAGTACATACAAGTAATTTGTGAGAATACTACATGTCATGTTGCATAAGTATGTAAGTTACATGCATCCTAATCAATTGTTAGCACTCTGCATCTTGCGGAGGTCCTACTAAATGCAGTATTCGCAGTAAAATAAATGGGCGTGCTCACTCTGTTGTCGCATCGCTTTTGCCCTCGCACCGCCCCCCGCATCGCTTTTGCCTAAGAGATCTTTCATAGTCCTCACCGAAAGCGGGGGATCCGTGGAAAACAACTATGAAACCTCCGGCGGCACCGCTAAGGCAGTGCGGGTCAAAGTTGGGCCTCATCTGTGAAATGCACAGAAATTCCTGGCTTGTATTTCCTTATGTTGTAGCGTAGGATAGAAACAGAATTATTTATCTTGAAGTGGACTCAAACTGAGTAGCGACTATTGATTCAAACGATGAAGCGACCATGGCGGTTCGGGCGGTGCCGCTATGGCGGTGCCGGACGGGCGGCACGCACGCGCCGCGTGTTGAGAACTTTCATAATCCACCGCGCTTCCCGCGCGTCACGCGCGTGCCGCTCTTGCGGTGAGGACTATGAAAGATGCGTAAAGATGATACCCAGATATTTTCAAGCTCTTCCACTTACTAGAGCAAGCTATTGTGACCTCCTCTGTCATTCTCAGCAGGCAGAAGTAATGAACAGCCAGCATGCGCAATCATTTTATCGTGATCACTGCCTTTAAAGGAAAATGATAAACGTTATCAAAAACAAACTATAAAAATTAGCTCAGATCGAAAACAGCTGAGAAACTATGAAGGTAGCGCGGTGAAAAACGGGCTAGAATTAGAGTTTCTAGGGCCCAAAGATGCCAGTTCGTGCACACGTGCACAGCGCCGCCCAGAAAGATCGCAGTCTCATGCCGAGCAGTAAAAAATCATCGACATTCAGAGGAAAAACTAAATGCAAATTTACCTAATAAAAACAGTTGAACAATGAAAGCAGACACTTCAGTCAATGTTTTTGACTAGATGACCACTAATTGAAATTCAATATCGAGCCAGCTGATGTTCTTTATATTAGAGATCATCGATGCCGATGATGTGGAGTGGGCTTGTCCATCACCAAAAGACAAGAAAGTTCAGGCTTCAAATTTTGCCCAAAACAGCGGTTTTTTCGCGATTTTTCTGATAGGTCCTACTACTTGAAACCCAGAAAATGGTTTAGAGAGGAAAAAAGACAAGCAGATTTGATCGCGACCACTGCCTTTGAATCAGCAGCTAGCAGACGAAGCTGAGAGAAAAAGAACGTCTCCACAGCAGAACATTGAACAATCCCTAGTAGTTTGATGAAAAACGTGAGAAGCACCTTGTCAGGTCATTGTACCGAGAAAATTATTTCAGAAAAATGGCCCGATTCGCAACTGAAGACATTAAAATCGGTAGTGGAGGGAGTCAAATGGCCGGACTGATTCATATGTGGCAGTGCTTTGAGGAAAGCCCATTTCAAGAATAGCTCTACTTCATGTTTGCCACTGAAGACCTGCAAGATCTTCAACCCACAGAGGAGCTTCTGGTCGACGAGGGCTTTCCTCAAAACAATGCTATTTTTGCGTAGCCAATAATAACAGAATTCCTCGGCTTGCTCTGTAGCCGATTTTCCTGACTCTAATAGCTATTTTCCCATTTCTATCAATAGGCTCTCTACGGCAGTCACCCAAGCGTGCATTTTTTGATAGATAGAGACCCGGAAATGATTTTTAGCATGAACACTGTCTTGAAAAGAAATTGTAGTTGAAAACAAGTCGCAATTTCTAAAAGCACACAATAAAGAGGTGTTATCAGAAATGAAACTCTTCAAGAGATCCATTAGTTATTGAGAATTTTGAAAAAAAATCATTTCGCGTGTGCACTGGTTACGGAAAGCAAGGAACACAGTCACACTAGCCTCACCCTTGCCTCTTGAATCTCGATAAAATGTATTGACAACCTAGGGTTCTAAAATGTATTCTACGGCGTCTGGAAAACCAATTCTCCCAGCGTTCGACTCGTACGAATGAATGATACCGATTTCAGAAATTCAAGTAGTTCCATGGAGGGTCTATAATAACAATGACGGATAACTGTGGGAATGAGCACGAGAGTGGTGATCCGGTATGGGCCACCCGAGAAAGTGAGCAGAACACCTCGAGAAGTGAGGGATCCGGGACCAGGGTTCAGCCCTAGTTGCGTTTATCGCGAGGGGGGTCGTAAAAGTAAAGTAAAGTAGGTAATACTGTAGAGTTGGTACTCGAGTACTACATAGGTCTGAGGGAAGGAGTACAGTTAGTAAACAAAACTGGGTGCGAGGTGGCGAGTATTCACAGAGGGAGGGATCAGATGTTCAATATAATAGAAATCACAATTTATGAAGAACTAAGTGACTCAAGTGCCAAATGAAAAATTTCACCTCGAATCTGTGTTGGTTCGGAGTGGTAATAAACCTCAAAGGCAGTGTTCACGATAATCTTCAATTTTGAGATTACCCACTATATTGATTAGGTGGCCCCCGGGTAGAACTAAAATGACGTAGAAATTGAGAAAAACGCGCCAGAAGTACACGAATTCTTAAGTATCACCCCGCCTCTTAAGTATCACAGGAAGTGTTTGTTGTGACAATGAAATATTCTGTGGTCCCTTCCTTTGCAATTCTCTACTCTCTTTTGCTCCGTTCTTTCCTTAGAGCCCTAACTAATCCTGCTTCGCATGGGATATTCTTCTATTTTCGATCGACCCAATTTTCCTCCGGTGACAACTACCATGAACATGTTCATCAAACGGGACAACTAGTCCATATCGAAATACGACGTTTTAATGCGTTTCTCGCCGTTTCTCCGTTATTTTGGTAACACTTGGAGACCAACGCATTGTTTTATGTGAAAAACTCGAGGACGAAAATCATCGCGAACCCTTTAAAGGCAGCATACATGCTCGTAAACGTGATTGAGATAACTATGGAAATAGAATGGTATGGCCCAGATTACAACGCCTACGCATTTTGAAGGGTCAAAAACGACCCACAATGCCGCTACATGAGTTAGAAGTTGGCCCCGCCCTGTATTTTCACGCCCCCTGTATTTGTCCTTTTCCTGCAACGCAAGGTTGCTGGGCCATATTCACCGTCAGTACTATTGGTACACTGCCTAACAAGTGAACCACACACGTCACTGACGGCGAAGATGGCCCAGCAACCCTGCGTTGGAGGAAAACGGAAAATACAGGAGGCGTGAAAATACAGGGCGGGGCCAACTTATAACTCATGTGGCGGCGTTGTGGGTCATTTTTGACACATGTTGTAAGCCATACGTCCCGATCCACATTGTTATCCCAACCACGTTTACGAGCGTGTATGCAGCCTTTAATACGCGAACACGTTTGAGGAGTTTTCTTTGTAAGGGAAACCCTTGAGAAAAGTTGCGAAATTTTCAAAAGGTTAGGCTCCGCGGAAAAGGTCAAGGCTTCGGCATTACTAAGAAATGTTGTGAATTTGTGGTGCGCGCGAAGCGCGCACCAGATTTGGTTTTGAACCGGCCACGCGCGCAACCCGTTTGTTGAAATCTAAGTTCATTGAAAAGAGCCCAAAAAGTTGGGTACAGTGCCCAAAAATGGTTTAGAATGGTTCGCTAGAATTTGAGAAAAAAATAAAAACCGCAAGTTTTCTCTGTTAAAGGCAGTGGTCGCGATATAATCTGCTCGTCTTCTTTTCCTCTCTAAACCCTTATCTGGGTTTCGAGTAGTAGGACCTATAGGAAAAATCGCAAAAAAAACGCTGTTCTGGGTCAAATTTGAAGCCTGAACTTTCTTGTCTTTTGATAATGGACGAGCCCACTTCACATCATCGGCATCGATGACCTCTCATATCAAGAACCTCAGCTGGCTTGAAATTGAATTTCAATCAATGAACCTTTGGATTTATGTACACTTCTAGTCAAAAACATTGACTGAAGTGCTTGCTTTCATTTTTCAAGTGTTTTATTAGGTAAATTTGCATTTATTTCGTCCTCTGAATGTCGATGATTTTTGACTGCTCGGCACGAGACTGCGATCTTTTTTGTCGGCGCTGTGCACGTGTGCACGAACTGGCATCTTTGGGCCCTAGACACTAATTCTAGCCCGTTTTTCATCGCGCGACCTTCGAAGTTTTTCAGCTGTTTTCGATCTAAGGTAATTTTTGTAGTTTTTTCGATAACGTTTTTCATCGTGACCATTGCCTTTAATCTCCTTTTTTTCAGAAGGCGTTCACGATCTTGTTGGTACACCTAAATGTGAGCTGCTGAAAATGGATGCAGGTCGCTACTATTTCATTTTGAACTTGATACCTTAACTCTGGAGGGTACCTCAAAATCGAGGGTTTACATACTAAATTAGCCGTGAAGCACGGAAACTGCTCGGGCATGCTACGGCTGTGGAGACCGGGGTTAGTGGATGCATCTGCAGCAGGGATGTGCGTAATTACGACTAACGACTAACGGGCTTTTTGGGTGTTACGTCCAAAGACTTACGACTAACGAAATTAAAAATATTTTCGTAAGCAATCCCAGTTTTGTTAGAAAATCAGAAGTCATTCACATCGCGCTCCAACTCAAAGATTATATCGGAATTTATGATTACGGGGCACTTACCACCCGACCGAGGGGCGGCTGCTGCGAAACGGTACCGAGCGCGGCTGGCACCCTCGTCGTCTCGTGTCTCTTCGCAGACAGAGAAGAAGGATGCCAGCTGCGGGCGACGGCGGCTCTATTTCGTCATACCGTACAGGGGGAGGCTCTCACGATAGCTGGAATTGTAAAGTGGTCAAATGACACGTGATGAGTTATGGAGGGATTTAGAAGGGAAACACATATTAGAAGAGAATCACAAAACGGATAGTAAATAAAGCAGTAAGTATAAAGAAGAACTTCGAACTTACACGCTCTTTGTTGTTTGGAATTTCATCGTAGTCAATGTCTTGTTTTCTCTACTTAGTTGTGAGAAAAATGTTCTGTCGCGATAAGCAGAGGAAACTGAAAGTTTTATTGGGAAAAAGAAGAATCATTTTTGAAAAAAAGCTGTTCAAGAGACAGGTCTCCCAAATACAGTAACTACCAAACCCCCCGAAAAGATATTCCTCTTTTCAACACTAGTTTTTGGGCTTTTAATTGAGACCCGTGGTAGCAATCGTGCGATACCCATTTTGTAATAAAATTGTTGAGCATTTGAAAATCTCACTTTATCCGGGATTGTCCGAGGTGAAATTAGAGAAATTATTTCAGATTTCCCATCAAACTTCAACTGGTTCAAAAATTAATGCAATTCTGCCATGTTTATCCAGACACTATAGTTTAAAAATGCTTTTCCTTAACTGAAATCCGGCGGTTTAAGGTACGGTTTCAAGGATACTGCCGGAAGGATTGTACCGTGGCCATCTACAGAGGAGGCCGACAGCCACCTAGCTATTTTCCTCCTATTAAAACACAAGATTAGGGCATCCAGTTGTGTGCTTTTTATTCTACAAACTATTTATTCGAGTCAGGAATGCAGTTTTTCGAAATTTCATAGTTGCACTGCAAATTAGGTACATAGGCATTGCCGTTCCATTTCCTTCTTTACCGGGGGACAAAACCGCACAAGAAGTTGATTTGTACTTATCATAATGCTATTTACGGAAATTATGGAACACGACGGGATGTTGAAGGTAATGGTATAACAAACAGAATGCCTTTACTTTGAAAAATGCTTGGAAATAACAAAGATAATAATAATTTGAAGAGGAAAGACGTGTATCCGTCACAATGCTAAAATGTGCATTCGAAAATATTTTCAAACCATCTCGAAGCTTTGTTAAGAAACTGCATAACCAGCAATCTTTGACAAGCTTGAGCAAATTTAATAAGCTCATTTTTTTATTAAACATGCACAAAGAATAGTGGACAGTATTGAATTCGACTATTGAAACAAGATACGAACCTAATGAGCATTTGAGTTCAATAAAACTTCCATGACACCTTGTCATTCACTTCTTTTCTCTTCAACATGACTTGGTAACTTCTGTTTGCTTTGCTTTTTGTTTTCCTTGTCACTTCCTCTTTCTTCCTCTTCTCTTGTCATCGTTCTTTTTTGAATTACGCATCTTCTTCAACTTCTACTTCTTCTAGTTTCACTATTCCCTTCTTCTCTTGCCCTCCCTCCTCTTAATCTAATTTCATCCTCATCTTTTTTATTCCATCCCTCCTTTTTCCTTTATATTTACCCCATCGTTGCTTCACTCATCTCTCAATTCTCTTTTTGCTCCTTCTCTCTTTCCTACACATCTTTTATCCACTTGTTTTCCTTCAACTCCTCATCCTCTCCTTTTCTCTCCTTTTTTCTAGTCCTCTACGTCGTTCTCCTTATTGCTTGTCTTTTTTCTCTACTACTTCTTCTTTTTGTTTATCCGTTTCATCGTCTTTCTTTTTCTGTTGTTCTTATCCTTCTTGATTCTCCCAGCACGATCATCATTCTGTTGTGTAATGGAACAGACGTTGTCTGCAAAAGCGGACCAGGAATTTGGCTCCGAGAACGACTGTAACGTCCAGAGTCAACAACGGAGGAATAAAGGGGAAAATGAAGAAGTTGTAGGAGAAAGTCGAAAAAACAAAAACAGAACATTTGAGACGGAAAATCAAAGAGTGAGAGAGAGGCAAAGGGATCAGACATGATGAAGAAGTTGGAGGCAAAAAAAGAAGCATTAGAGAAAGAATATTAGTAGGAAAAGAGGAAAAACGAAAAATTGAAGAGAAATGACGAAGAAAGCAAAAAAAGAGGTGAAGACAAAGAAAAAAGTGATGGAAGAAAACAATATGAAGAGAAGATGTAAGAGAAGAGGAAGACGAAGGAGAAAAAAGACTTCGACGTAGCAGAGCAGAAAGAGAAAAGAAGAAGATGAAAGTGGAGAAAAGAACACTGGAAATGAATGATGGAATGAATGATGGAAGGAAGGATGGGAGGAAGGATGGATGGATGGATGGATGGATGGAACGAAGGAAGGAAGGAAGGGAAGAAAGAAGAAAGAAGAAAGAAAAGAAAGAAAAAGAAAGAAAGAGAAAGAAAGAAAAGAGAAAGAAAGAAAGAAAGAAAGAAAGAAAGAAAGAAAAGAAAGAAAGAAAGAAAGAAAGAAAAGAAAGAAAGAAGAAAAGAAAGAAAGAAAGAAAGAAAAGAAAAAGAAGAAAGAAAGAAAGAAAGAAAAGAAAGAAAAGAGAAAGAAAGGAAGGAAAGAAAGGAAGAAAAGGAAGGAAGGAAGGAAGGAAGGAAGGGAGGAAGGAAGGAAGGAAGGAAGGAAGGGAAGGAAGGAAGGAAGGGAAGGAAGGAAGCAAGCAAAGCAAGCAAGC
Organism: Aplectana chamaeleonis; assembly: GCA_029168955.1. Classification (NCBI taxonomy): domain Eukaryota; kingdom Metazoa; phylum Nematoda; class Chromadorea; order Rhabditida; family Cosmocercidae; genus Aplectana; species Aplectana chamaeleonis. The sequence goes on from JAPDOI010000734.1 coordinate 163,386, forward strand.
AAGCAAACATGGAAGGAAGGAAGGAAGCAAGGAAGGAAGAGAGAAAGAAAGAAAGAAAGAAGGAAAGAAAGAGAAAGAAAGAAAGAAAAGAAAGAAAGAAAGAAAGAAAGAAAGAAAAGAAAGAAAGAAAGAAAGAGAAAGAAAGAAGAAAAGAAAAGAAAAGAAAGAAAGAAGAAAAGAAAGAAAAGAAAAGAAAGAAAAGAAAGGAAAGAGAAGAAAAGAAAGAAAGAAAGAAGAGGAAGAAAGAAAGAAAGAAAGAAAGAGAAAGAAAGAAAAGAAAGAGAAAGAGAAAGAAAGAAAAAGAAAGAAAGACAGAAAGAAAAGAAAGAGAAAGAAAGAAGAAAAGAAAGAAAGAAAGAAAGAAAGAAAGAAAAGAAAGAAAGAAAGAGAAAGAAAGAAAGAAGAAACCCAAGAAAGAAAGAAAAAATGATAGAAAGAGAAAGGAAATTGATAGAAAGAAAGAATGATAGAAAGTAAAAAAGTAAGTAAGAAAGGAAGGTTAAAAAGAAAGGAAAAAAGAAGTAAGGAAGAAGAAGAGGAAGAATAATAAGAAGAAATTGATTACAGGAAAAAAACAAGAATTGAAAGGAAGCAGAATGCTGCATAAGATTTAAGGACAAGAATAGGGATTTAAGTAGACAGTTACGTGTCGTGAAACTTTGGTTGAACTTGAATGTTTTCGTGTTCTTATCTTGTGTCAATCCAGTGAAGTGGAACGCAATCACCATTTACTATGTTTACTGGTTTGTATTTACACCTAAATACTAGACTTTTTTTATTTTGACCCAACTTTTTGTTGTAACACCGTCATCAATCTCTTCAATCACTTCTCCTTCATCTTTCCTTTTATCTTCCTTCTTTTCTCCAATATTTTCCCTTGGCTTTCTTGTTCTTATTCATTTTCTTCAACATCTTCTTTTCCGCTACTTCTCCTTTTCTTCAACCTATTCATATTTTCCTTCTTTTTCTTTCTGATTTGGTTTGTTGTCCTCCATATTCATCTTTTTCGCTTTTTCTTCTCTTCCTTCAACTTTCTTCTTCATCCTCTTCTTCTTTTCTCTCTTCTTCCTCTCTCTTTCCTGCTCGTTCTTTTCTTTTTTGTTCCCATTATTTTTATTTTATTCCCCCTTTTCTTGATTTTCCCTCTAATTATATATTTCATTAAATAAATAAGCATAAGAACTGTATATTCAAAGAAGATTCAAACAATTAAATCTCTAAGTATCTTTCAGTAAAGGGCCACAGAGTTGCTAGTTGTTTGAGATAATAAAACAAACAATTCGTACCTAATATTATATAATTTTTACTATAAACCTGAGTACTAATTTACATACAATCAGAGTGCTTAATTTTCTACTGCGGAGGCCTAGCTTCCATTAACGATATAAGTTTTAGGTTCATGGAATGAATGAGTGCTCAAATAAGATATGGTCACCTTACTCCAATCAAAACGACCGTATCACTGATTAAATGCATGGATCAAGTCGAATATTTTAATCTTCGAGTTACGAAAAAAGAATTTTTTCTTAAGTCGTACTATAAGTAGAGAACTTATCTAAAATACTTGCCAGGAAACGCGGTAAACTCGTAACTAGCAAAGAGTATCACTAGCATCCCTTGGGATCAAAACTACGAAATGCAGATGAGCAAGAGCTATTCAACCTATCTACATAAAGTTGTAGCAAAGTCGCCGTCCCAAGTCGTCAAGGTCGCACTCGCTTGGAACTTTTGTAGTTTTATTTTCGCTCTTTTGCAATAACAAATGGTGTTCAAAAAGCGACACCCTTTTGCAGAACTTTGTGGAGCTCAGCCTCAAAATTGTTCGAGATTTTTTTTTGAGAAATGATGTGAGTTGCCGGTAACTACGTGGACCAATCGATGAGAGCAACTGATGTCAGCCCCTCACGTGAAAGTCACACCATTTACGAAATCATCCACCAAACTCTCTGAAGAATCGTTTGCACCCATAACGTCGACCAGCTGCTGGCGGCGGGCTCGTTCGGCAGCCGAGCTGCTGGCCGCACTCCGTCTCTGCGCGCTGACTCTCTTTCTCTGACGCAGCACCCATCGCGCGAGACGGAGGCTGCCGCGCCGTCATGGGGTGGTAAGTGACCGAAGACGGGAATTTATACATAGTTCCATGTTGAGAGTACAAAATAACCATAGCCTTCAGTATCCATTATTTCTGATGTTACTGCTTCTCAGTTCTGGAACCCCCACATTATGGCCCCAACTAAACGTCGCGCAAGGTAAGGGGCAGCATTTATGCGACTTCGTGTCGATCGCGCCGCTTTATGGTAGACTTACTGAAACAGTTCCGACACTGACCGGCTCCAGCGGAGACTTTCAAAGAGGGCACTATTAGAAGTGATAATATGTATAGAGCGGTGCCTGCAGGCCACAACTGCGCACTGATGGGAACTGTATCTGATGATTGGATTGTAAAAGTCTGCTCCGTCCTGCGGTTTTCAGTCATAAATTCGAGAAATGGGATTTTTCTAAAGTGGTGCTGGACCTATCAGTGGATGAAAATTCCACTTGGGTGCTAATTTCTTCCGGCCTTTTCCCCAATATGGGAACAAGCTCGAAATGCCGCGCGCGCTCATTTCGCGACGCTGGAAGAAGAATATTTACTGAAAGTTGGTGCAGTTTTCCGTATGTCACCGTGGGGTAGAGCTCATATAACATCATATATCGCAGAACGGTAAATTTTGCACAGAAAAAAGCGAAGAGTGCAAGATTCCCTCGGTTTCCCATATTGCTTCTTTTCCCACCGAAAAAAGAGCAAAAATCGACAAACAAACACTTTTGAGTATAAGGCTTTCATTCATAATTTTAATTACGTATATGTAGGTTTGCAGTTTGAACTAGGCTCTCTAACGATGTATGTTTTGGAAAACATACAACTCTTCATGCCTTCCCTCTTTTTCTATTCATAGTGGCTTTTTTCTGCCTCAACTGTACTTATTTTCAAAGTCTAGATTTCTAACGTCTAACGATTAAAGACTAACGACTAACGAGGGTTTTGGTCGATTGAACGACTACCGACTAACGAATTACAAAATTTCTATTACGCGCATCCCTGATCCGCAGCCAATGAACACAGGTCGTCGTAGGTAGGTACTGAACTTGTCAGAATTCGTACTCATGACACGTCATCGATCGATAATCGATATTATTGATTTTCTTTTTTTTTGCACAAATTGCGGCGAGGAGTGGTGATTTTTCATGGGATTGGTTTTCCTGGTTGAGAAATTTTGCTCATCAGTCATTATCGATAAATACCAATCATGAATGTCGATTTTTCAGCCTGTTGCACAAAAGTCCGCAATGATTTTTGATTGTTGATGGCTCTAAGTGACTTGATTGGGAAATTCTTCTCATCATGCAAGATCGAATATTAATGATCAATAATATCGATCTTTCACCTGTAGCGCTAAATGCGGCAGTGAGTGGTATTTTTTATGGTTGTGGATCATACGCTTCAAAAATTGTACTCATACGACAATATCGTCTGTTAGATGTTTCATCATTCCAAAATGGAAATCGTGGAGCAATTTGCACTCAGAAAGGGAACCTTCGGGAAAAGTATGTGAAATTTCTGAAAATTTAGCTTCCTGGCAAAAGCAACGATTTGGCAATGCCATTAAGAGGTCAAAAAAAGTTTAAAAAATATCTTAAAATATCTCAAAAAATGATTTGGCGTAAAATAGCGTGGAGTAATTAAAAGCTAGGAAATGAAGTGAAATAACCAAAAATACGATTTGGTGGTCGATCATTTCACAAGCTTGTCCGTTGAACTTATCAAAACGAATTCAAGCGCGCAACCGGAACATTGGGTGATTTTTGAAAGCTGTAATAGGGGAATCAGCATAGGTCAGACTAGGTGAACGCAACGCTCCATTCCATGTCGTGCTTGATTTTGTTTTGATGAGTTCAACGGAGAAGCTTGTGAAATGATCGACCACCAAATCGCATTTTTGGTTATTTCACTTCATTTCCTAGCTTTTTAATTACTCCAGGCTAGTTTACGCCAAATCATTTTTTGAGATATTTCAACATATTTTTAAAACATTTTTGACCTCTTAATGGCAAATCGTTGTTTTTGCCAGGAAGCTAAATTTTCAGAAATGCCTTGTATGGATTTCCTTTCGAATGTTATGTATTAGTTGCGAATGGATTTGCAGGTAAACAAAATAATAAAAATGTAGTGAAATTTGCTCTGCGCGATTTGGCGCTCAAAGAATTCCTTCAAATGCTGTGAAATTGTTGCGAATGGATTTGGCGGGAGCTCTGTAAATTATCAAAGTCATATAACGCGTCAGAGTGGTGATCCGCGTCAAATGTAATTCGGACCAAATCAAAACGAAAATGAAGCTAGCAGAAGGTGAAAAACATTTTAGACTTTTTCCGTATCGAAAACCTATTTAGAACGCCATGAAGACCATCAAGTTGCATTATCTGCCCTTTGAAATGGCAGCCCCCTCCTTTAAAGCTTGAACGCTACATAGTGAAACAAAGTAGGCTTATGGAGAGTGTGCGCTACAAACGAATGGGAGTTTTTCAAAGTGTGATAATGCTAATGAATATCACCTTTTTATCTTACAAACACGTTTCTTTATCATTTTTGTTAGGATTTCTAACTTTTGGCAGTTGGATAGTTAAAAAATAGTTCGTACCGGAAAGTCTGCGGCCCCACCCGCTTTGGCAGCTTGGGTGAACGCCACAGTCAGGTCTTGGCCCTCAAGATCCGAGGGCGCTTCAATCCTTCTGGCGCGTGATTTGACTTCGATAACTTATAGAGCTCCCGCCATATCCAATCGCAACAATTTCGCAGCATTTGAAAGATTTCGATAAGCGCCAAATCGAATAAAGCAAATTTCACTACATTTTTATTATTTTGTTTACCTCCAAATCCATACTCAACTATTTCACGAAATTTTAAAGAATTTGTTGATCGCCAAATCCATACAAGGAATTTCACAACATTTCTTAATGCCATATCCTTGACCTTTTCCGTGGAGCCTAACCTTTTGAAAATCTACTTCAGAAACAACCAGTTTAGCACACTGATTTGAAATCTGATCGCTCCAATTTTTCCAGGATTCCGGGTACCAAATAACTCCCGGCCCCTAAGTGAAGACAGGTACTTAACGGTTGTTAGAAATGAAGCCATAGTTATGTACATACGTGATTCCTTGGGGAACTGCCCTACCCCGTCCCTTGATCTACTAACCGCTATGCGCCATCACCTTCACAATCAGATCTGCCCCTCTCTCCATTGTTACTTTTTTTAACAAATAACGGATGTCTAGCTCATGTGAGTGCTAGAGGAGCAAGGCGGTCGGTCATGGCAGATTTCAAGAGTGGCACGAAGATATCGAGATGATAAGCCCGATCAGCCTGAGTTATCAAGTAAGGATGTATGTGGTTGAAACTACCCTCGACACGAAACAACCACAACAACCCAACTCACAAACGAATGATAAACTTTCATGTGATAACAACTTTTGGAAGCGTTTTAGAAAAATTTTCCAGATATGACTTAAAATTCTCCCAGGGGGGTTTTGGGACACTGATCACGAATCTGTGGTTTATTAGCCGAATTTCCGAAGTTTTCGGCTAATTTCGTTTAAAGCTTTCCAACCGGGGAGAATTTCGAGGGAAAAACGCCACTTTCGAGATTTCCGGATTTCTACGATAGATATGTCTCAAAATCATTCTTTGAGGGTTATTTGGAGTGCTTAACACGAACATGGAGTTCGTTTATCGTTTTTTTGCCGATTACGGTAGATTACGGTGGGTATACGGTAGTTTGGTCAAAATCTCAGATTTTACTCAAAATTTGTATACGGGGGTTATTCGGGGTGGAGGGCACGAATTTAACGTCCATTTGTCGATTTTCGTAATACTGAGGCAGGTTTTGACCCCTAAATGACATGTTACCTACCGTAACTTACAGTAAACCTCAGAATTTTAACAAATGGACTACAGATTCGTGTTACCCACCCTAGATTACCCCTACATACAACTTTTGAGCTGAATCCGGGAAATTTCTTGAAACTCCAGAAAAATTGCCTGATGGCCTTTTCGCGAGACTTAGAGAATGCACATAACTTTTTTGAACCTGCGGCTGGGGGCGGGATACTGCGCAGTTTTACTATTGAGCCAGAAGAGATACTAACGATACTAGTCGTTTTGGCAGATCCGACCTACGCTTGGTATACTTGCCTTGTCAGGGTAACCCATTCAGGACCCAGCGCACGTTAGAAAACATTCCCCCGCCCCTAGTCAATAACGACCGCGCTCAAATCGGTCCTATTCATTGCGACGGAGTCAATGGAGCTGTTCTTATACAATGCTCACATGTGTACCCCGATCCAAAATGTCAATTCAGTTTTGTGAAAAAGGTTTTCCGTCTATACTTCATGGGATCAAAATCAAAGTCTTGTTGTTGGCGAGCTAAAGTTGAGCTCCAAAACGTCTCCGGATGACGTTCGGCATTCATGCCAGAATTTCGATCTTTCTGAGGTATTAATTCATCAAGAAATCGGGAAAACGTTGTGCATCTAAGCCGTCATTCCGACCACTCCACAAAGCCTACCATAAACTCAAACTCTTCATCCTCGGCGAAAAGTGATGGCGTGAGCGTGATTGATTAGGAGTGGACAAATGTTGTGGCGAGCGTTAAAATCAGATACCAGACAGTGAACATCTCTTACTCGACCTGTGAGCGAATTCCCATTACAGCATCCTGTAAAATCTCTGAGATTCTAGAGATGCTGGGGTGCGTACTAAGGTTCCCTGCAGATTACGAAGTCCGAGATACTTGTGTAGAACCGAATGACTTGAACAGGTCAAACGCTATGCTAGTTACAAGAATGTGTCCACTTTTCTTGCCCTTCAATTCTGGAATTGAAAAATTGTCATGCATCAATGGAGAAATTTTTCTTTTTGTTACATCATCTGCCTCATTGACTCTGAAGTATTAATGGTTTTCTGTGATGAATGTTTTTCCCTCGCAGGAGGGGCACTGACTGACTTGACATAACAATAATCCATTCTTAAAGCATGGTCCGGCCAGAACCTCGATTTAGAGATTTCCCGCTGAATGGGAACGCATACTACAGGTAGTCCCAAGAAACGTGCGAAAAAGGCTCATAAAATCTATTTGTCCTAAGTTTACCAGCATCAATATGAGGTCCAGTTGTTATCCCCCTCATATCCTCATTGCTTACAAAACGTCTGCATGAGGCTCAGTCATCTGTGCTTGATCTATTTGAACCAGATTTCGGAATTGTTTAAATAAAGCCGAACTTTGCATCTAGAGTAGGGTACGGGATGAAAACGATCGTTGAGACTCTGCTATAAAAATGTTGATTTGACCAAGACAAATAGATAGATAAAAGAACATAGATAAAAAAAGAAATGCTGAGAAACACACTGAAACGGGGTGTGAGGGCCCGCCCACCGCCACCAGTTAAAGATAGCGCTCCGCCTCCAAATGACCAGTCTGTGATCACTCTGCGGCTCTTGAAACGAGAAACTGAGCCTATAATTGCAAGCATTTGTGAAGAAACCAATTCGTCATCCCATTATGGTTGCATTGCAGAAGAGCTCGATTTTTGAAGATTTGTTTGGTTTCCGATAGGCAAGCAAACTTTCGCTTAGCAGCGGAAATTTGAATATTCGTTTGAACGCGAATACTGCCTCCACCTGTTACTTCTCGCTACGCTTACAGATGAAGCACGGAAAATTTCGCGAACACACCAATGGACTTTTTGTCAAGTTTGATCTAGTGAATTGACAAGGCGCGATCACTGCGGCGGGCATTTTGCTGAAAGATTGAGATCATTCGGAAGGATCAAGGAAGAAAACATTACATCGCGTGTGTTGAATCTGTAAACACAAACCTGGGCCAAACATTCACTTTCAATCTATTCAGCACTTTTAGAAATCTTCGAAATCACCCAGCGTTGGCAGAGCTAATCTATTAGTCCTCCATTTTCATTACTCATTCAGCTGCCAATAATTGTATACGATTGGATCTGACAGAGACTTGTGGCTGGAGTGTGTGGCACAGGTGACCTCAAACAATTCTCTTTCATTTCGTCCTCTTCAAAGGCAGTGTTCACGATAAGAATCGTTTTTCTGCTTTCCCGCCTATCTTGAATAAGGTCCCATGCTGATTTCAATGATGTTTTTGGAATCGTACAAGACCTTCTAGGAACGGAGTTATGGTCCCTCAAAAATTGAGCTAGGGAAAATGGTGGACGAGTTGTCCGAGGCTTGTAACTTCCGTCTTTTGCAGCCGATTTATGCGAGCTGACCTGAGTAAAGAGAGAAGTCGAGAATGAAGGGAAGAACGGGGCTTTTGATTGAAAACCATCGCTCATCTCACGATTTCGAGTGTTCCTTTGTTCACGTCGAGGGGCGTGGAAAGTGCATCTGGGGGTGACGAGCTGACGGGTGTCCAACTTTGGGGCCGTAGGGGACTGTTCCGAGCTCATTTTTCCTAGTTTTTTCAACGTTACGGTTGCGCTAGGCCCCGCAGCTGCCGACCTCCGCTAAAAAATTAGACATGGTTTTTTTCGTGGACACTGCCTTTAAGTAAGAAAAAAGGGAAAGAAAGAGGTAATAGAATACATTACTTTTTTCCAGCAAAACTATGAAGCTTAGTGAGGAGGGCTCGTTTTCACATCGGATTCAACATTATCCGAAGGTACTTAACGGACCTTAGATTCTGCATGAAGTTTATGCATAGAGTATTTGAAACAAAGTCACTCGATACTTCATATTACATAAGGGAAACGTTCCGTTGTCCTGGAAAAGAGTCTGAGAGAAATCGCCGCAGCGGCTTCGCGATAGTGCCGCTTTGGTGCCTACAGATACCGAAGCGAAACAATCGTGGAGCCGCGGCGGCACTGACGCGGAGCCGCAGCGGCACTATCGTGGAGCCGCAGCGGCATTAACGCTGAGCCGCTGCGGCTCCGCGATAGTGCAGCAGCGGCTCCGGGATAGCATCTCATACAAAGTTGATTAGGAAATATAATACAACTAGGGGAGGCGTAGCAGCAGCAGGCGCGCACCTGCGGCTCCTACGCCCTCTGTCTGATAGGGGCAGAAGCAACCGCCCTTATTGCGTCCAAGGAAACACGGGATGGACCTCAAACTTGGGTAACTGAACCGGCGAAAACTTCGTTTTACCACACTGGACTGTACATCGTACTCGACGCGAGTCCGCAGCTGCATCCTCGTGGAGCCGGCACTGTTCTAACCAAAAGCCGCTGCGGTACTATCGCGGCTATATCGCGGTTTTGTCGAGGCTCAATACACTACAACTAAATCGTCTCGAAATAGTGATGATCAAGGAGCCGCTGCAGTACTATCGCGGAGCTATAGCGGCAAAGTCGAGAATCGCGGTATTTTCCCGGCACTGACGCGGCAAATTTTCTCAGAGGAGATTGGAATAAGTGGTGTCACTCTTCAAAGCAAACGAAATAGAAAAGATCAATGAAAATTGGCAAAGTTCTAAGTGGCCAAAGATTAGCAAAGTTCGTAAATTTCGTTGAAGTTTCTCATTAACATTTCTCATTTTCTCATCTCAATTTCTCATTAACATATAATCACAGAAGAATTGTGCACTTGCGCCAAATTTTCTCCTACCCCATGGTTCCATTTTGGGAAAAAAGAATTCAGCTACACTCCAGTGAAAGAGTAGAATAGCCATGAAATAGGAGTGATGAGAGGCGAACACGGATAGATTCTTCTTTTTTCGCCTCGACTTGATCCCGAATGCATGAGTTTGCCCCGACTGCGAGGACGTGAACCGTGGGAGGTTTCGGCATTCTGACGTCGACTCACCAACTCCAGCATGCCCAATGAGATTTAATTGGCTGACGAATGTAACGCCATCCTAGAATTCATAAGAGATATTGCAATGATGCATGTAAAGTTCACTTTCCAAGAAAGCTCAATAGTCACTGATGGTCATCAACAAGTCAAAGAGGCGCTCTTTGATTCGAAAAACAAGATGTTGCAGACAGAAAAATGGGCAAATTATAGTTTCCGGATGGCGAGTTTTTTTCTGACAAACAACGGTTATTCCTCGTTATACAATTTGGTTGTGGAACGTGGACAACAGGCATATGCCAAAAAATCTAGTGGTAGAAAGTGGATAGGAGGAAAGTCTTTGGACATTCAAGTGCACTTACTAGCTTTATACCTGTCGTAGAGTTTACTGAATTCGAGTCAGACTGAACACCCTACTCGATCAATATGACGTGTCTGCGTCTCCTCATCAGATTTTTTCGCATGCATGAGACTTGCAGTTTCCGCATCTGCCATGTGTATACCCAGTCTTTGAAGAATCGTAGCCTCGTTATCGAGAGTCCTGATGAGATTTGTTGAGTAGGAGATAGGTCCCAAAAAAGGCTGTGAAACTTCGGTGAATGAAGGTTGAGCGCTCAGTGTATAGGTTGTAAAAAAAACAAATTCCCGTAGTTTCTTCGCATGCGTGTGCGGAGCGGTGACTAGAGGCAGGTAGAGAGCGGAAGGCAGATGGAAGGAGAAGCGTCGCACGCACGCGCCATGAGTAATGGGAATTCAATATTGTATACAGGATACCCCGTTTGAAAACAAAACCTTCCGAAAGAAAAAAGGCAAATCAAATATATGTAATGCAAGTCTACTGTTTGTGAATTTACCAAGTTTGAAAGAGGGTATTGGATTGAGGTTGTCTTCGAATCCTCGAAAGACCGTGAACCTATGTACATAACTGTTGTTTTCCTCCTTCACTCATCACTCAAGTTAGCCAGGTCCATGAAGGCGAACCCTTTTGCTGGGTCAGTCGAACGTCTGCGTCTCAGTTTTTCAACATAAAGGTGAAAGCGTGGTGGGTATAGCAATGGGGTTGGCATCATCAATTTTACTACGTCAAGGATGAAGCAAATGTACTCAGATATTTGTGGGGATTTTCCCGAAGACAATAGACCTGATTTGGTCGTTATCACTCGGTCGAGAGGAGAGGAGCGAGACGTCCCCCCCGGAGGGGGACGTCTCGCCACTCTCCCCTCGAATTATACACAACGATAAGGCGTTCGAAACAGTCAACTCGTGGGGAGAACAAAGAAAATTCGCTTCACGGTTGTTCCCATGGCCTCCCCCCGAACATGATGAACGCGAAAACAAAGCCGCAGCGTATACGGCGATGCAGACGGGCTAGTCGCGAGGTGGTCTCGCACTTCGCAAGTTGAGGGGGCAGATCTGCCACTCAAGGACTACGTAAGGCATCTCTGTCTGCTTTTCAGAGGAGCTGATAAGCTTCTCTATAACCTTTAGTCAGAGGTGAATATTTTTGGACCGGCTGCAGTTTTTTAGGAACAGGAGACTGTCGAAAACAGCGAGTTCTAGCAAGTTGATTTTTGATCAATCATTGAACAGTGGGAAGGTCTGCAGACGGAAGGTCGCGGAAAGACCTGCAGTCGGGAGAACAAGAGAACTGCTGTGGGAACTTCTCCCATTACTCTGCTGTCGAGACGTCCCCTTCGCCTCCCCCAATTCGGGGGAAGTTCCCCAGTTGTTTTGAGGGAAGTTCTGATGTCGTTCTCGGGAACTTCCCCACGAATATCTGAGTAGGAAAGCCGAATTTCGATTCTCGAGCAGCTAGATTTCAAAGCTGAATATTGCCACATTGTGAACAACAAGTGACTCAAACCTGGCATAAGACGACTTCTAGGTCTGCAGCCCCTATTCCATGGCTAAAACAAAGGCAGAACAATTGTATTGAAAAGAACTCTGACGTTGAAGTTTCCAGAAACTTTATTGTTTCCAAGGTAACAACCATTAAATCCACCTTTAGTAGTGGACAACAAAGAGAGCGTGAGTGTATGCTTCGGTACGACTTTATAGAAATTGAAGAACTTTCCCTAACACCTGCTATCGCCTCACAAACCAGGGGTGCGATTCATGAACGCACATTCGTTGGTTTGGTTTGGCTAGGGTTTGGTTTGGTTTGCAAGCCCACGCGTGACCAAACCACTTACCCGCGCTAACCAGCGATTCATGAATGTTTTCGCCGGCTTGGTTTGCAAACCGGGTGTCAAAACGTGTTTGAAGTTGGTAAATCGGTGCCAGCCGATCAATTCTGTCGGCGTCAGTGTTCGTCTTTTTCATTCTTGACGCTTTTCCTGATTATTCACTGTGAAAAGTTTTATAATATAGTTCATAAAAATTAAATTGATCTCATGGTCAGAGTTATTAACAAATTGCTCGACTTTTTTACCGTTGTTTAGAGTGAAATTGCTGTTATAAAAACAATAAGTACTTGCAATGTCTCTGTTGCGGTGACTTAGGGCGAGATAACGACATTATAGTTGTACACGAACGAAATTTTCGATAATTTTTCGGAAGATTTTTCGAAATTTTTTTCTTTCGTTCGAAATTTCGTCGAACGAAATTTTTTCAACTTTCGTTCGTTCAAAATTTCGTCAAACGAATTTTTTTCAAATTTCGTTCGTTCGAAATTGTTTCGAACGAAAAATTTTTCATTTTTCGTTCGTTCGAAACGATTTCGAACGAAAAAATTTCGATTTTCGTTCGTTCGACATTTTTTTCGAAATTGTACAACTATAAAGGACATGTATGGAAAAAATCGGAGCAAGTTTGCAGCTCCATGTAAGTTTCCGAAAGACAAGAATAGGAAAAAAAGAAGGATCGCAGTCAAAGCGGTGAAAAAACGTCTAGTGCGCTCCAATGCGAATGCCGCTGTCGCCGTGACGCGCTCGACGAAAATGGTGTGGGTGTAGTTAACGCGCCCCACTGACAATCGTTTTTGCTGACTTCTCGGCAAATGGTTGTCAACGGCTCAGAGGGGGGGGGGGGAGTTCCGCCGCCGACTATTTGCTGAGGCATCGTGCCCTAAGACTGCCTAGTGTGGAAAAAAAAACATGGCGTCACATTAAACATTTAGTGAAATTGCACTATTTGCATGTAATTGCACGTCTGGCTGGCTAACCGCACCTAGCCCCCTGCTGACCAGCCGCTCCGAGGTGGGTTGGATTCTAGCCCACTCCTGACCCATAGATAACCAAACCGGAGCTTGATGAATCACTGGTTTGCAATCCCCCCGAGACAAACCCTAACCAAACCAGACCGAACGCGTTCATGAATGCCTCCCCAGGTGGACCTTTTCCCAACAGCCAGATAATTTTCTAAGCACAAAAGTAATCTAAGAGGGAGCGAATATCAATGCATTTCTATCTTCTTTGCTGAGCATAAAATTGTCAGGGTATAATGAGGAACAAAGAAAAAAATGAGACAGGAAGAAGAAATCTCAATCCGCATAGAAGAAGAAGAGAAAATTAAGAAGAGGACAACGCAGGCTGCGGTACATACTTTAGTTGAAGAAAGCAAAGAGATTGTATCCCAATAATCAGCTCTCATATACTCGGAGAAAAACGTTAATAAAATTTTGCGTCAGAGCAAGATAGCGCTGATGAAAATCCATCTACAACCTTGTGAATGGGTTCGGAAATTAACTAGCAGCACCACGGAAATTTTCAATTCGTGCAATGCATAGAAAAAATGGAACGGATGTGTCGTGTTGTTAAAGGCAGGTAATTCCATTTGTTGCCATTCACCAGACGAACTCTTTTTTTTGCGCTGATGGGCAGGCGGCAAAAACCATTGCTGATGTAGATTCATTTGAGACATCATCTCGCATGGGCGATTTTTTTCAGCAAACACGATCCCTTCACTGCTATGGGGAAGTTGAAGTTGAGGCAAACTGCGAGAAACTTCCAAGCTAATGTTAAACATTCACAAACAAGTGAGGCCTTATTCAAACAGCTGTCGGTTCTTTTGAGAATCATATATGCATTCTAATGTAGTTTCATTCCTGCTGTTGCGTGTTTTGTACATATTTCTGCTATGACTAGCGTTCTCCACACAATGTGTTTGCGAAGTCATACCCAAATGTGTTTTCGAGGAAAAGCCAGAAAAATAATCCACGACTGCGAAAGGATAAGGGAGTGAAAAATATTCTTCAAAAAATTGTTGTAGCTCCTAGGATGTGACTGAGATGGGCTTGCTTAGGTTGAACCATGGGTTGACCGATCCATGACACCTCTCGATTCCAAGTAAGGCCTTTCTCCAATATTTCGAGCAGGACGGAGAGGGAAGCGAAGCTGTCGATCACGCCTAATTCTCACTATTGACGGCCATGATTTGCCATAAACTTCCGCCCCGCTACCATATTTGCCAGCTCAAAAAAAAACGGAAAGTATGCGCACATGGTGCTAGATGATCAACTGAAATACAATAGCACCAAGTAGCATCGAAACATTCACCGCCGCGAAGTACAGATTTCTGCGTACTTCAAGCTATGATATGAAATCAGCGACTGAAATCAAATCCATGCAGCATAATTTTTTTTCGTAAAACCCTTTGTCTCCTGTTTTCATGAGCCTTGATGTTCTTTCAGAGTTAAAAAGTTTCGGACAGGCCGCAGAGGCTTTCTAGCACTCCTTTTTGCAACTTAATTGCCGTTGAACGAACTTTCGAAATCAATTGTATAACCGAGGGTGACAACTCTAATGAAATTCGCCGTGAACATACATACTCGAACACTTCTGCTCCGCGATATTATGTTTGAAAACTCGTTGCGCCTGGACACTCCCGCGAGTCTGCTTAAAGGCAGCAGACACGCTCGCGAAAGTTGTCGCGATAACTACATTAGTGGGGTCGTGCAGGCCCTACACGAGTCCTCACGAAGTTGCAAGCGTCAAAAACGAGTTAAAATGACCGTATTTGAGCCGTATTGAGTCACCAAATCATCCTTTCTCCACCCACCGATACGGGCTCCGCCCTTCAATTCAGATATTCCACGCTCGATTAATCTCATTTTGGATCACTTTTTAGGCTTCTAAGGGCGTAAGCGTTCCAGAAAGGGCTGTACGAGTACATAAGCGTCGTTGTCCCAACAAATTTGTCGCCAGCTCCGCTATTTCAGCCTATGCAGTACAACTCGTCCACTTCTGGACCAATATAAAACGAACCGTTATATATTCATTTCAGTCGAATTTGTTTCGGTTTTTTCGTTATTTCTGAATACTAACAGCTTCATGCCTTCGATTCATTCCATAAAATTGATATCATTTTTGAGCGTGTCTGCTGCCTTTAAAGGCAGCGGTCACGATGAGAAACGTTATCGAAAAAACTACAAAAATCAGCTTAGATCGAAAACGGCTGAACAACTAGGAAGGCAGCGCGGTGAAAAGCGGGCTAGAATTAGAGTTTCTAGGGCCCGAAGTTGCCAATTCGTGCACACGTGCCCAGCGACGCCGCTCAAAAACATCGCAGTCTCATGCCGAGCAGTCAGAAATCATCGACATTCAGAGGAAGAAACAAATGCAAATTTACCTAATAAAAACAGTTGAACAAAGAAAGCAAGCACTTCAGCCACTGTTTTTGACTAGATGAGTTCATAAATTTTCGAGCAGGTAAGTTCTAAGGTTAATGTTCATTGATTTAAATTTAATTTCAAGCCAGCTGATGTTCTTGATATTAGAGATCATCGATGCCGATGATGTGGAGTGGGCTCGTCCACCATCAAAAGACAAGAAAGGTTAGGCTTTGAATATGGCTCGAAACAGCGGTTTTTTCGCGATTTTTTCTTATAGGTCTTACTACTCTGAACCCAGAAAAAGGTTTAGAGATGAAAAGAAGACAAGCATGTCTTATCGCAACCACTGCCTTTAACTGGCTGAACGCCCAAAAGTGTCCACGTTGTATACGATGCACGAATCTCATCTCCTGATGGGGTCACCGCTCCCTCAATGATCCGGCTAGGAACACTCTAGTGCACCATTTAGGGACTCGAGCCTAGTGATAAAATTCTTTCTGTCTGTCCGAAAAAAAAAAACAAAGATAACTAAAACTAAGGTGGATAAACAAGGTGATAATTTTGAAACGATTCTGAGAAATTTTTAGTCACCGCAGATCCGTGGGACCAAGTACAAGTTTCATGGGAGGTTCGCGGAGCCGCAACTTTGCTCCGAAACCTGTTCTCGGGCCCGCCGGTTGGGTGCCATGAACTTGCCAGGTCAGGATCGCCGGAGGTTCGTTACGTATTCTACTAACGAAGTTACTACAAGTGATATTTACTGTCAGTGCTTCCATTCCGCAATCGAGGAGGCTCGTTGTCGCAGCATGCAGCCAAACCTCGTGATAAGACCTCGTGGTCCTTACACGATGTTACCTGCCGTGCGCGTCCCAACACTGGATCGCTGTCCTTTGCGGACAAGGATTTCACTCTGATATGGGATGTAATCAAATGTTTCGCATTCGTGATGTTATGTTAGTCAGCAAACAGTCCTTTCATAAACTATAGTCTAGCGAATGGACGAGACACGATAGTTCAGGCAACACGTGCGACGTTCGCGATATCGCCGGCAAGCCCGGGTTTTGGTGGCGAACGACGATCGACACCCACAGCCCCGTCCATTTGAAAGACTAGATAATCCGGGGCGACCTGATCTTAAGGTGGTTGGGGAAAAAATATGGAATTGGTGGTATGTCCGTTTGCCATACAAATATATAGAGGCGAAAGATTTGCCTCCACATGGAGAGTGCCTCGTTACTCTTGCTATTTACATACTGTTAGTGCTAGTGCATTCAAAGAGCCGTAGTGCTAGTAATCATTATAATGGCGCAGAGGACAGACACCGTTGGGGTTATTAAATTCAGAGAAATAAAAGTACAGTCGAGCAATTAACTCTAAGTAAACATAATTCCAGAACTCGTGCTAGAAGTGCGAGGGAAAGAATATTGAAGATGTAGCAAGAAAATGTCAATCAAAAACTTCCCTCTGTTTTCACAGCAATTACTAATACTGAAAGGGTGAGTTCGCTAGATTGAACCCGTGCTGCTAGCCGTGGTTGTTCGTGAACGGAAATAACAGTGAAAAGAAAAGTACCCAAAGGCCATCAGGAAAGCGCCAGGATGTTGGACTTGTGCCCGCCTCAGCACACAACCCAATTCAAAGGAAACTCAAAAAGGAGAGAGTGGAGAACAGAACAATAAGGTTGAATGACGATCATTTATGATTCTGAAAAGCTGGAGCAAGTCCGAAAAACACAAAGAGCCAAACCTCAGACGTTTCTTGAAAGGAAAGGACACTAGATTAAAGATATGCAAGAAACATGGCTGTAGACAAAGGGTACCACAAAACCTTTGCGCTATTAACCAAGGAAGCTGGATATAAGGTGGACGGATAGAATAGGGCATGTGCTGGGTAGGGAGTGATAAAGCATGAAGTGGTTGAATTTCATTAGTTCGTCTGGGACGCGCAAACACTCGAATACGTAGATTCATAGAGGGCATTAATGGAATATTTATCATGTTTTTATTGAGTTGTGCGGACTAGACGAGATTTCTAGCCGATTTTGAATGGAAGTAATGGTGAAGCAAGGGCAGTTTTCATGGATAAAATGAAAACAGGACTCACAACTAAACTATTATCTTCCTCAAATTTTTAAATCTATCACCGGAATCATCGGAAGGGTATCAACGAAAAAAGAGGACGTTTTGAATATCTTTCGTGACAACTATAAGGCTTTCTGTTCCTCAAGATGTACCAGTTTTAGAATCTGGAACTATTCTCCTGCAGAATGACAGAATGGTTCTTTCAAACACGATTTCTCTCTCTGGAAATTGACAAAAATGTCGTAGCGTTCGATGCCGAAACCTATAGTCCCAGTACACAAAAATGGTGGGGTCTGGCAGTCTTCTGCAGTTCGAATTCTACTCGGAACCGCCTTGCATGAATAGATTAATCTGTTGCGGGAGAACTGGTGTGCTTCCAACTTCCCACCACTCATTTTCCTACAGCACAAGGTTCTCCTCCTTCTGAAAGTCAGGAAAATTTAAAGAGCCAAGAAGCGATTTTTCCACACAAAGTCAGATTCTAGAATTCAGCTTCATTACTGGCCTCACGTGATCGGAACAGCCTGCGTCGAACTGTAAAAGACGGCTATTATATTCGAGTGAAGAAGCTCCAGAAGTAATTCCAACTGCAGCAGACTTGTCAACTTCTTCATTTTTGTGTGTTGTGCTTACAACTTCGCGAACTTGATTGGACGCGTACCAGAGTCGTTTTTGTTAGAATCAGATGGATGCTCCACAGAGCATTAGTTGCACGTCTCCTTCTCAGATCAGTAAAGTTTACGAGACGCCTTCATGTCGGCCGATCAGTAAACTTGATGGTCATCAAAGACCATTACGATGAGTTATTTACCCTGGGCTCCAATAGTTACTGATTTTGAAACGCACAGGAGAAGTGTTCACGATAATCTTCGATTTCGAGATTCTTCGCTCAAACAATCCCCAAGTACATAGAGCTGAGGCGATGATGAAGTTGTACGTTGGATTCTCTTACAAAGTGATAGGGAATAAATCTACATTATCAAATGGGTCGGCTCTACATAACTGTGCAAAGCAGCCGAGTTGTTTTTCTGAATGCTAAAGACGATGGAGCAGATTTTACTCTCAATACTCTCAATTAGCTCGGGAATACCCACAGCATTCATTATGGATATACATAACTAGACAGTGCACGATATCCAAGCCAATGGAGGGTTCGATCAGAATGTGGGAAGATACATGAGTTAATTTTAATCTATGAGAAGTTTCAGAAAACCTGACAATGCGTTGACGTAAAGCGACAAATGACATACCGCCTCTAAGTATTGTTAATTGAGCTGCTTTTGCTGCAGTAAACAGTGATGGTTATGATGTACGTACATATATATGATAGTAGGATGCCCATCTCCTTTTTTTCGGAAGACAATGGCAGGTTCCGTTCCATGTGATGTCATTTAACTACTGTGTATAACCTTTTTTCGTTTAAAAGTCTTTGAGATCAAAACTCGAACCTAGTTGCAAACAGTTTCTTCCACATATGTATAGCACGGACATCCTCGCAAGGTAGTTGATTCTGCTCAGATCGATGGACGCTTCAAAAACACAGAGTTCACCGCCTTGGAAAAAGGCGGGCCATGATCATCTGTTTTCACAGGTGAGTTGTTTTCTCCTCGTTTCTCAAGATGTTTTCGCTCGTGATCGTTCTTTATTTCTAAGGATACCAGAGCGGGTTAATGCTGCGCGTAGGCGATTATTTTTATTTTTCAAGCACAATTCCACTTTTGGACTCCAGAATTCAGCTCACAAGAGAAGTAAACCTTTGCAGTACCCGCCCGGAGCAGATGGTTCTATAGTTACGAGCGTTTTGAAAGTTTCGCGAAAAGGTGAGGGCGGCCATAAGGCATTTTTTGGGGTGTCTTCGAGATAAAACTCGGATTTAGCTGAAAACTTGTATGTAGTATGTAGGGGTAATCTAGGGTGCTTAAAGCGAATCTGGGGTCTGCTTGACGAAATGCTGAGGTTTACTGTGGGTCGCGGTAGGTAATACACAATTTATCGGGCGAAACATACCTTAGTAAATCGAAAATTGGAAAATGGACATCGAATTAGTATACTTCACCCCGAATAACCCCGCATACAAATTGTGAGTCAGATTTGAGACTTTTATCAAAGAACCGTATACCCACCGTAATCTACCTTTATCTGTAGAAAATTGGCAAACAGACCTCAGATTCGTGTTAAGTATATCAAATTACCCTCAGTGAATAATTTTGAGACACACCTTCCGAAGAAATCCGGAAATCTCGAAAGAGAGGTTTTGCCATCAAAATTTTCCCCCGCTGGGATGCTTTGAGCGAGTTAAGCCGAAAACTTTAGAAAATTTACAAATGAACCTCAGATTTGTGATCAGCGCCAAAAAAGACTCCCCTGGGAGAATTTTAAGTTTTATCTGGATTTGATGTAAGTAACCGCTCAACCGAAAATTCGTTCAAGTCCAAAACGCTATCAGTCTGCACATAGTTTGGAAAATGTGCTTTCACCCGACCTTCGCTCAGGGAGGTACTTTTGTGCGCGCAACACAATTATGAGGTCCCTTTCCAGATTTTCATAAGTTTACTGAGCGTTTTCGAAAGCATAAAAAGCGCGAAGATCGACCGTTTTAAGCTATAACTTCTCGGAACCAGCGGCTCGGGATGGGGTACTGCGCAGTTTTACTATAGGTACCCGAGAGAAAATAACAATACAATTCGTTTCCGCAGCTCCGACCTATGCTTTGTATAGATACTTCCCTCGTCAGAAGTTAGGGGGTTTTTAGAGTTCCACCGCGGCGCGGCGCGATTTAATATCTCATATGCGAATCGACGAGCGGCGCGTTATCGATCGATGCCCACTGAGAACATCTCATCGCGCCGCGCTGCGATGGAACTCTGAAATAGGCCTTACAGAGCGGTTACTCGAGGCGTTGAACACGTACAATTTAAAAGCTATGATGTGGTTGCGGTCGACACTCTAAACTACGGTGGAAAACCTGGCACTGACAGATTTCGTCGTTGATTGACAGCACAGCTGATTTTCTGGATGAGTAACAGTTTTTCTTTTTTTTTCACGCGTGCTTCTGCTTTATTTTTGTTTCTGACTTTTCGGTATTGAGAATGGGGGCTTTTCTTAGTCCATGAATCGAGTTTGCCGTTTTTTTTCAATATTGAAGTAGAATTTGAAAAAAAAAACACAACCCCAGCCCTAGCGAACGCCGAGTTCCCCTCGTGCATCATGAAAAGCCCCTAATTGCAATATTAAAGAAGTCAGAAACAAAAATAAAGCAGAAACAAAAAAGAAGAAAAACAAAAACCTTAACTCACCCAAAAAATCAGCTGTCGATCGATCCCTAAATGTGGCAAAGTGTGAGGTTTTCCACCTCAGTTTAGTGTGTCGACCGCAACCGCGCCATAGCCTTTCAACATTGCGGTAAACTGTACATGAAGTACGTGCCTGCAATTTCGGAAGATCAGTAGGTTACTGTACTACATATACGTGTTGTAGATGGGCATTTCAGATTTAATTTTTTCGTTTTCTCTTTCAGAAGAAATACGGTAGGTTACAACGGCCAATTGGCCATTGTAACCCACCGTAAATCTTTTGAAAGAGATAAAAGTGATCAACCCACCGAGGAAGAGAAAGTGATTAGCACACCGAAGCACCTCTATAGGTATGGTGGCAGTGTTCACGAAGAAAAAGTTGCACGTTTTTTCGGCTAAAACGTAAGTTTTGGGTCCCTCTAAGAAGATTCAGAACGGAAAAGCGACGAAAAACGGCCGGTAAGTGGGTGAAAATCTCGTAGGCCAGCCAACCCATTGGGCCGCTCCGCCCACGTCCTATAACAGTTTTTTTTAATCCTTGGTTAGATGAGCAATGGCTTCCGATCAAAACCCCGTTCTTCCCTTCATTATCAACGTCTCTCTTTACTCAGGTCAGCTAGCACACATCAGCGGCAGAAAACGGGAGTTACAAGCCTCGGACAACTCGTCTACAATGCTTCCCTAGCCGAACTTTGAGGGGCCATAACTCCGTTCTTAGGGGGTCTGGTACGATTCCAGGGACATCATTGAAATCAGCATGGGACTGTTTTCAAGACAGGCGGAATAACAGAAAAACGACTTTTATCGTGAACACTGCCTTTAAAATCAGATCGGACTCTACGACCAAACTACCGCACAACTACAGTGATCTTCCGTAAAACTGAAATCGAACCTCGTTTTCGATTTTAGGACCTCAAACAACACCCTAGAGTTTGGGATAAAAGGACGCCTGCAGTCTAAAAAAATGCAAAAGAACCCTATATGTGTGATCGGAGTTTTTATCCCAAAGCTTCAGTTAAATGCTGAACGAAAATCAGACAAAGCTCGCCCTGCCTTCCCTTCTTGTCTGAATGAACTGCACGGAGGCACGCTTGGTAACAAACATACTAAACAAAAAAAAGACAAGGTCTACAGAAGTGCGAATTTTTCTTTCTCGCCCAAACTTCATACGGAGTGGTTATCTGTGAGGGGGAGCGGTTACTTGTGATGCTGAACACGAAAACGAGGCATGATTATCTTCGCAAGGTACTTCATTCTGTCAAAAGTCAGGCTGCGCTAGAATGGTCTCCCCTATGGCCGGGGTCATACTTCCAGCGACGAGCGACGCGACGCAGTGCTCACCATCCATTTCGAATGAGAATTGATATGCCTGATGCGCACTGTCGCTGGTCGCGGAAAGTATGATTCCGGTCTATTAGTATTTTGGCCGCAACTGCACCACCGTCTTCTCCGAGGAAATTGTATCTCTCAGAATGACGGAGATTATGTTTTCTCTTTTTCACCCCAAACAGTCGAGTTTGTAGAGGGAAGTACACAGCAGAAATATTCGTGTACAATGTCTTTGAGAGTCAACAAAGTTTCCCTAATGAGTATTGCACTTGATGGTCTAGTGACCACGGGTTGTTTTTGGTTTCTCATGCATTAGAAAATAAGCCCTTAGTGGCGTCGGTTCCGGATTCGAAGCCCGCTCCGTGGGTGAAATATTCTAATCGTCAGCTCGTACAGCGAAGAAGTAATGGAAACCGCGCAAGTGTGATTGCGTATAAAATCTATACTATATAAGGAAATAATCGCGCACATGAGCGGCTTCAAGTTCATTATCAACAAAATATATCGAGTTATATTCACGTTCACTGTAATAAGAGCAGTTATTCAGGGAAAAGACGATAATAAAATCAAGCAATAGGTCTTCATCTAAGAAACACCAATCAAACGAAATCCTACTCCGCAGTGACCGAAACTAGAACCCAAAAAAAACCCAAGGAGGAAATCGAGATTGATTCGTTTTGGGAATTTTGATATGAGTTACATAACTCCACTAAATTTGTTTTACTAATTGTGGTGTTTTGAATCTAGTTCCAGAATTTGTAGCGTTTGCTAGATCCTGATTATAGCCCGACGAGATTATACTCCGTGGACACAGCGCAAATATTGCAAAAATTCTTCTCCTATTGAAGTCTTGTTTATGCTATGTTTGTAGTGTTCCAATAAACTTGAACCTGAAAAAATATCAGTTGTTAGAACTCGGCAAATTTTGAATCGGGTTTTGATCACTCGGATTTCGACTTTTGTTTTCGGTGAATCGGATTTTGAATCATGAAAATCTGGGTGCATTCGGATGGATATCCGAAAATGTGTGAGTCGGATCCAATGCATACCGGATAGGTCACGCAGCCACACAGTAGACGGTGCCGCAGGGTATGGATATAACTGTTTTTTGGAGTGTCTCAGCACAAAGCAAGTGTCCATTGAAGACTGTTGTCTCGTCATTTCCGTAGCGCTGAAGTATGAGTAGCGCATTAGGCTAAGCCCCCCCCCCCCTACCACCACCCAGTAACGGCATTCTGCTTGCTGTTTGGGTCAACATGTTACAGGAAGGAAAGCTGATTTAGTGTTCAAAAATGTCTGTTTTCACATTTACAACAGAGCGGGAAACATTACTACAGCCGGAAATACAACATCCATATGCTCGCTGACCGCTCGAACCGACACCCTGGTTCATGGATCAGACCGGCAATTTCTTCATTCCCCGAAGTTCTAAAAACTGTATGCACTCATTATTCTGGTAGCGCCGACTGGAGAAGGTATCAGGTTTGTGAAAATAGCGGAGGGATTAGGATAAGGACGAAGCAGTTTCACAGAAATGCTATTTTGAAGTTTGAGTCAAGACCTTATTCTCAGAAAAATAATTGCGTAATGCATAAAACCGAAGTAGAAACTTCGTACTGTGCTATTTGTAGCAAACTGTGCGAAACAAGGTTTCCTCGACAAGAGAACTAGTTCAAGACAACCTGACAATTCAGGAAATGTACTTTTCTAGAGACGTTTCCGGGGTAGAATCCGATTATGTTCTTCGCATCTGTCTTAAACCACTCTAGAAAAACGTTAAACGCCTTTTCCAAAGCCTGGGGACAAGGCAAGGGCGACAGGTACCCGCATGTAATTTTTGGGGAGTTTTGTAGAAAAAAAATCGGATTCAGCTCAAAACTTGTATGGAAGAGTAATCTAGGGTGCTAAACACGAATATGGAGTTCGTTTGTCGAAATTCTGAGGTTTACTGTAGGTTACGGTAGGTACAGTGGGGCATTTAAGGGGCAAAAACCTACATACCTTATTGCTAGCATTCCGAAAATCGGCAAGTTAACATAAAATCGTATTCAAAACCCCCAATAACCCCAGCATACAAATTTTGAGTCAAATCTTAGACTCTGAGCAAACTACATACATACCGTATACTATACATATTTCGGCGTCTCGAAATTTTTTTTCGAATAATCGAGTTTTCGACTAACTCGATTTTTTTAAAATTTCGAATAATCGAGTAGTCGGGTGGTGGCCATCGTGTATCAACACCCCGAGAAGGCGGGAGAAACGGGGGAGGAGCGAGGTTCCTGATTCGACGCAACGCGGGGCAAGACACGATGGCCACCACCCCGAGTAGTCTAAAGACTCAATGTCGACTGTTTCAGTCGATACCGAAACTCGATAACTCGACGCGACATAAGTATACCGTATACCCACCGTAATCTACGGTGATCTGTCAAAAATCAACAAACGGAGTTCAGATTCGGGCTCGGCACTCCAAATACCCATAAAGAAACATTTTGAGCCTAATCTATCGTAGCACTCCGGAAATCGTCAAAAATCGCGATTTGTCATCAAGTTTCCGCTGGATTGGAAGCCTTGTACAAATAAAGTCGAAAACCTCGGAATATTGACAAGTATATCCCAGCTTGGTGATCAGCGCTCCAAATAACTCACCTGGTAAGATTTCAAGCAAATCTGGAATTTTTGAAAGCGTTTCAAGAGCTCTCTAATTGGTATAAATAAACGGACCAAAACGCTATCAGTCTGTGCGAAGTTTGGAAAATGTGTCTTCACCCAAACTTCGCTCAGGGGGGTTGTTTTGGGCGCTGAACTCAATTATGAGGTCCGCTTCTGAAATTTCCAAAGACTAATGCTAAAATTTGGAAGGTACAATAGGTGCGGCAATCTGGCGAAAAAAAAAACGCCTATAATTTCTTCACAGCGGTTTTAGGCAGCTGCGAAGACCACAGTCGGATTCTACGCAAAAAACGGTTCTAGAAAAGTGCCTTCCATCCGGGATGACAGGTTGACTGCTAGTAGTTCCCTTGATATTTCTAAAAGATTCTTTTCCTTCGTCAACCAAAGTAATGAAGAGCTAAACATGTCATAAATCATACTAGCACAAGAGAGTTCAAATTACCGTTCAAGAGAACTCCGGCGATTGAGAGACATTTGGCAGCAGCAAGTTGTGTTCTACTGTGCTCCTCTGGGCCAAATTCCGGTCCGCAATTGCGTCTCGAGACGCTTTGCGGCCGCACGCGCTCGAGTCAGTCGAGTTTCCAGCGCCGCCGTTTTTTTTCGATATGGCTTTTTGTACAGTTTTCTCCAATTTTCTTTATTTTCCAGTTTCTGAAACCCACCTTAAGTCGAAAGATCGACGGCTGCGGCGCTGGAAAATCTTCCGGCTCGAAAGCGCGCGGCCGCAAAGCGTGTCGAGACGCAATTGCAGGCCGGAATTTCGCCCAGAGAAGCACAGTATTGCTCCGCTTCATTGGTCTCCTCCGTGAGTTAACTTTTTGCTAAGTGTGATGTTGCCGTTCGCAAATTCATCAGTACAACACTCAATTTTTTCGGGAATGAATAGGTGAACAGAACAACGTTCTCTACTCGCTTATGTAGGTAGATTCACGTAGATAGACACAAGCTCAGATCATTAGGAAAAGAATTGCATGTTCTACCAGAGGATCGATAGTTCAATCACCGAAACTGCTTACAATTAGAGAGCAAAAAAAATACTCGGGGTGAACTAAATGAACCCTTAAATGAACCCGGAACTAGACGACCCTCGAGTGCAGCCGTAACATAACATGAGGAAATGGGCCGGTGAAAGCCTCACTTCTAAACTACTTCCATGAGACGAAGTTAGAAAAGTTCTTGTCCGAGCTGACAAAGGGAAAGCGATTTCGTCGAGTGCATAACAAGGAACAACTGCTTTTGTCACTTGGCGAAGTGGAATTGCGTACACTGCCGGAAAAGTCATACACAGAGACGACAACGACCTCGTTGGTCCTACGCCCAATATGGCCGCTTGTTAACGGTAAATATTGGCTTCCTCAGCACACATTTTGGCGCTTTTGTGATAATTCTGGAGTTTTCATGAAGCACGGTATTTTGAATGCCATACTGAACCGAAAAAAGAAACCAGTTCTTGCACTTTTACCATTCGCTGATTCGTGTTTAAGTATAGAAAAAGTCGCTGACGTTGACTTACAGCTTCGTTCATCGGTCTATATGTGGCGGCAAGGCTCACATAAGTTAAGGTTGCACCTACAGGGTTAAAAATGGAAAGTCTGCTGACGCATTTGATGAATTCTCGGAGTCGCCATTGAAGTATGTATGTCGCACTGAATATGTACTTGTCGCACAATAATTATCATGCGCAAGAGCTGACAAAGCCTTTACAGAAAAATAATTATGGGCAAACTGAATCGAAACCAAGACTTTGAAAACTAAGGGCGTAGAATGATCTTTTCGCTGTGAATTTATGTTGAAAACGGATCGTATACTGTGATGAATCCCTTTCATACCGAGATAAAACAAGGCTGAAAAAAGTACGCATTACTCGAAGGTACATCTGTTCACAGATGGACAGCGAAATTACACCATTGAAATTACCTCTGCCGCATTACACAGAGATATGTATGGCTGAAGTCCTGAGTGGTGTGCTCACAAAAGAAAAAAACCATTTGGGAAATGCTTCACTGAACAACCCACTTATGCTACGACAATTCTGGATGACTACAGTTCAACTCCGCATTGCCGTTCAGTCCGCAAAGTGCACGGTGATTGCGAAAGCGTGCTGCGGAGCGGTTGCGAGTATCCTGAGACAGGGATGTGGGATCACCTCACGACGACGCGATTACCAGGTTATTCAATAAGTTTTGTCGTTCGATAAGGGAGGGTGTTGCTACTAGCCCAAAACTTTTTGTTTTATTTTTACACACGAACGAATGTTAAAAGTGTATAATAATTGCTCACCTACAATTAGAACAGTAGAAAGATGGGTAGCTGAATTTAAACGTGGTCGTACAAGCCTTGAAGACGATCCACGCGAAGGACGTCCAAAGAGCGCAACAACACCAGAAATCATAACCAAAATGCAGGATATGATTTGGGAAGATCGTCGATTGACTGAGAGAGATTTAGTAGAGGCTTTAAACATCTCATTAGGCAGTGTGAGCCATATTTTAAGTGAAACTTTGGGTTTTAGAAAGCTGTGTGCACAATGGGTGCCGCATTCGCTAACAATGAAACAAAAACACATTGGAATGGGCATTTCTCAGCAACATTTGGAGCGTTTTAAAAAGGATACAGTGGATTTTGTGCGTAGATTCATCACTATGGATGAGACTTGGGTCTATCACCATGATCCTGAATCAAAACAAGAAACTAAAGAGTGGTGTGGACCTGGTTGTTCGGTTTCGAAACGGGTTCGTGTCCGGAAATCGGCCAAGAAGGTTATGGCATCAGTTTTTTGGGATGCGAAAGGAAATTTGTTTGTTGATTACTCGCAAATTGGTGAAAAAAATCCGAATATTAATGCAACCTTTTGGAACAGTTGAAGGAAAAAATTTGTGAAAAAAAGATCCTATTTGCAGAAGAAAAAGATCCTTTTTCATCAGGACAATGCACCGTGTCACAAGAGCATTTTGACAATGGCTTAAGTCCATGAATTATAGTTCTAATTGTTTGAGCATCCACCGTTTTCACCAGATTTGGCCCCCAGCGACTTCCATTTGTTTACAGAACTCAAAAAATTTATGCGTGGCAAGCGTTTTTCATCAAATGAAGAGGTCATAACGACGGGACAGGGTCTCTCTACACACGGAGGGAGGAGCACGGACGAGATTACATGTTGACGCGACGCATGCAGCGGAATTTTTTACCCGATTACCCTGTTGCTGGAGCGCGCTTGCCAAAGCTCGCGAGAATTCATGACATTTCATGGTTTTATTGATGCTCACATTACTTTTTCTTTATTATCCCTTGTTGTTCCTCTCATAATCTTATCTTGCACACTCATGTCAATAAATCGTGTTTGTTCTCGTGCCGTTTCACCGCTTGATATTTGTAGAATAGGCAATATGGTAACAAAAATCGAGCACCATTTTAGATGTAGTGATGGGATCGTTGCCGCCGACAACCAGTTCGGCTCCGGATCATAACTATTGTAAGTATTTTGATTCTTTTCCATAATCCTAGTGCTCTCTGTATTGCTTTGAAGCAGCATGCGAGCATCACTAAAACCACGAAATGTCATGAATTCTCGCAAGCTTTGGCAAGCGCGCTCCAGTGATAGGGTAATCGGATAAAGATTCCGCCGCATGCGTCGCGTCAGCATGAAATCTCGCCCCTGCTCCTCCCTCCGTGTGCAGAGAGACCCTGTCCCGATAACGGCTGTTGAAGCGTATTTTGCAGACCTTCCGGATTCTCACTTCAGGGATGGGATCCACAGATTGGAGGATCGTTGGAGCAAGTGTATTAATGTTCAGGGGGATTATTCTGAATAATAAAATGTATTTGGAACCATAAAATTGTGTTTTTTTATCGAACGACAAAACTTATTGAACAACCTGGTACGATGCGGAAGTCGCGCTGTAGTCGCCAAGCAAGGAATGCTGACGATATGTAGGTCCATTACGACGCTAAACGGTAAGCACGGCCACAATAAGTATGGCACGTAAGCAATGGATCATTGACGGCTTCCTGTCCGAAAAACAAGATAGCGGTTTTCATTGCCAGTGCTGCCTTCGAGAATAGGGATTTGAGGGAATATCATAAGCTGTTTTTAAAGTCTTCATAATCTTTAGGGAAGCCAATCTAGAAACGCGGAACCCCACACTCTGAGGAAGTAGTACGTATGTAGAGGAGTCGAGCACTATCCTCTATAAAAATTGTGTTTCTCACGACTCGCGGCGCGAGCGGAGCGCGTGATGCTGCCCCCTCCCCGTCTGTCATGCGCTCTCTCGCTACCATTAACCTCCACTCCACATCAGCAGAAACCATGAAAATTTCGGTATTTGCCTGGCCAAGTGAGCTGAAATATCAAGGGGAGATACCGATGACAAAAATAGAGCAGAGGAACAAGGGGCACACTAGGGCAAGTGTTTTCAAACCCTCAGAATAGGACGTATAAGCCTCTTAGCACTTTTAGGCCCTTCAACCTCTTCATTCCTTCAAATTTCAAAGTTCGTCAGCGATTTCGCAATGGTAGCGTACACTGGGCAAAACCAAATTTGCTCTGGAAAGCATTATTTCTCAAAACCACCAGAATATGTATTATTTCCATTTACGACATGGGGAGTCTACCAAGTTAAACGGCGAGAAATTGGAATTAAGTACCAAAAGTATGCAAGTTCTACCCCGCCCATAGGTGTGCTCACACAATAATACCTACGTGTCATAAATACTTTTGCGAACCCAAAAAGTCCACTATTACCTTTTCCGATAACTTTTATAGGACACTATTATTCGGTCCGAAAATGGTACTATGTGAAAAAAGTAATACAAAAAGGTGTACAATGGAGTGTAACCTGGATATTGAGGTTTCATGATTATAGGCGCACTTCCCGAAATGAGAAAAAACGCATTTTCTTTCTGAAGGAGTTATCTGGCTCAAGTTTTTGAGCGTTTAACCGGCGTTCACAACTCGAAGTTAAAGGCAGTGTTCTCGAAAAAATCTTTTTTTGGAGCTCACAGGGAAACACTACGCTGGCATTGCTGGAGGGGGTAGGGTCGAAGAAATCAGCGAAAACGCAACAGAAATCGATAAGAATGGCTTTGAAAGTTATCCCGGTTCGTGAAAGAAGTGAAGATATCCTGAGCCCAGTTCGCCTGCTTAGCCCGCCCCGCCCCCCATTCTGAAGAGCTTGTGGCGCCGCTGACCTTTTTCATGGCAAATTGCAAAGCAAGTTCGCCAAGTCCAGACTAATCGATTCACTCACATTTCGCCATAAGCGCGCAAACTAACAGGTCGCGTAAGCTCGTCCGCGCTCTGAACCTGTACGTACGTTAGAAACCGATATTTTAGCGCTTTGAGCGCTTTTCTTCGCTGTTTCTTCACAATTCGTTAACCCGCGACCAAACAACCCCATTTTCGAGTCGAACTCGAATATGATATTCATCGTGAACACTGCCTTTTAAGGCAGTGTTCACGATAATCTTCGATTTTGAGATTGATTGCTGATTCGATTATTTGGCACCCGCGTAGATCTGAAATGACGAAGAAATCGAGAAAAATGCACCAGAAGGGCACGAAATCCTTTACTCTCACCCCAATTCTTTACTCTCACTGGAACTGTTCGTTGTGACAATGAAATCTTTTGTGGATCCGTCTTTTACAATTCGCTACCCTCTGTTGCTCTACATATTCCTTCCTTCGGACCCTAACTAATACTGTTTTGCCTAAACCATTCTTCTTTTTTGGCTAGCCCCATTTTCACCGGCGATAACCACCGTGAAGAGGTTCATTCAACCGGACAACTAGTCCAAGCCGGAGAATAATGTCACTGAATTAAGACGTTTTAGAGCGCTTCTCGCCGTTTCTTCGTAATTTTGTTAACAATTGGTGGCCAAGGCGTTGTTTTGAGTGGAAAACTCGGGAACTGAAATCTTCGTGAACACTACCTTTAGAGGCAGTGTCCACGATAGATGTAGTCTTCAGTTTCCCGCCGGAAATCGAAAGGCCGTGGTCTCATTGAAGCAGTAGGGGTGAAAGAACGAAAAAAAAACGAGCCGGAGAGAGCTTCAATCGGCTCCGAGATCCTCTCGCGCTAGCCATTTCCGCGAGTTTTCCGAGGAACAGTTGGTCCGCTTATTCATTAGCATTGGAGCGCGAGCGCGGCTGAGTTTTAGCATTGGGGCGCATTTGCACACGCTGTCTACTTCAGGCCCATGCCAGCGCAACTGCTACACCGTTGAAATGTGGCTTTCAAGAAGAAGAACTAGTTTCGGATGTTTCATAGCGTTTTTCATTATTCCTTCTTCACTGATAAAACAGTCAGACTCTGAACCTTCGTTTTCTGGTGGAAACTCGGAAACGATTTTTATCGTGGACACTGCCTTCAAAGCACCTCGAGTTCTTTGCCCTTCCAAGTCTGAGCGAGCCCTATTACACGCAAGTATGACTAACCCGAGAATCAATGAGCAAAGCAACTCAGCCGTTGAGCTGACAAGTAACAGCGCTAAAATGACATCTGAGAGAGCAAGGCTCTCTACACACCGATGGAGGAGTTGTCCCGCCTTTTGCGGCTCTAATTCCACACGGGACCATTTCGCTCGCGTTGAGTGGCGTGGCGTTTCAAACTGCAAAAACGGGACAACTCCTCCCTCGGTGTGTAGACAGCCCCTGCTCCGCAAGGCTTACTTAGAGAGACTTAGAAATCCGGCCTACAAGTATTTGGTTGATCTGCTCTCTAAGGCACAGCCCAACCTTAGCTTCGCTTTTTTGGTTTTTCTGGGTTTTTGAAGACGGCCCCACGCTGATTCCAGTGATGTCTCTGGAAACGCACAAAACTCACTGGGAATGGAGTTGCGAACCCCCAAAAGTTTCCTATAATTGAGCGGCGAAAACATAGTGGACGAGTTGTCCGAGGCTTCTAATTTTTGTCATCTGGAACCGATATATGCGTGTATTACTTGGCGAGACTATCCAATGAAAATCATCGCTCATCTTGCCAGTGTTGAGCTCGAAAGGTCGTCAAAGAGGGGGTGCCACTTCTTGCTGTGGGCGCCCCAGAGTGGTTTCTTCCTATATCTCACCTTATTCGCTGAAATTGAGAGCTCGCACGACCACAACCTGGATGGCTTATCGACAAAAGATAAACATCGCCACTTGACTCCCTCTACCTGACGCACACTCTAACCACCAGGGATGTGCGTAGGTTGGTAATCGTGCCCTTACAAGATGTCGTCCTATCTGACTGAAAAGAACAGGAAATACGTAGAGCACACGAAAAATGAGGAGCACGAAAAATCGCAAGGTTAGAGACCCGAAAACAAGAAAGGCGGAAACTCGACAGTGTTGATGTTCTGCAGAGAACAGCAGATGACGGAAATGCCGGCGGTCAATTAATTAGCGGGGTTAGATAAATGATGTCCTAATTAAACGACGACGTTGTCGCAATGCCTCATCGAGTAATTTGTCAACTCCAACATGCAACAGATCACCAGCAAAATTGCCCATCCAATCCGCAAACGACCAGATGAAGAGTGGCAATTGAGTGGTATCTGAGTTTTGTAAATATACAAGAAGAGAACAATGCGATGGGAAGAGAATCAATGCTGGACGAATGGCTGCAAGGGCTTGTTGACAAACCCACAATGCCAAATATAGAGCCATCCAATGGAACAACACCACAACAGCATGGAGAGATGGCGGAATCTATCCGTTCCGCTTCACGAAGTCCCAATTTGTTCTCAGCACATCAGTGTTTTGTGAAGGAACTTCCACTACTGAGAAACAGTTTGAGAATAAATTGATTTATAACCGATCAAATTCGGTTGCCTTTCGGTGACGCTATAACCGCGCTCAAAGAAATGATGACTTGGATAACTTATTTCATGAGTTGTAGAGGTAGCCCGATTCCCGATGCCACAGAGATTCGGATGCCGTCTGCTACTGATCTTCCGCTGGGTCGGGATAAGTATTCAATGACAGCACTCGCGAGCCTTGCTGCTCTTTAGCTCGCCCAAAAACAGAGTACTAAAATGATGGGTGTAACTACTAATGCGTAAACACTCAAAAACAGAATACATATGATTGGCCTCCGTATATTCGTAAAAAATAATGACGTCCGATGTTAGTGTCAGCACCCACAAAGAACGAGCTTGAATGCAATGCTGATGTCATTTATGGCACTGATCAAGAAGCTCTTCAAAAAAATTTCATTAGAAAATATAGCGTCTCCCACGACCCCAATCATCTCAGTCGCAGTTTTCTAGCTCAACACGCTTTACCTTTCCACTGTCTCCAACTACTGTTGGCAGGCAGAAATCAGATGCTCTACGATAAAGTGGACGTAGGAAGCAACCAATTCATCCGTGGAAGCTCAGCAGGGAAGACTGGAGACGAATGTTTCATGGATCCGAAACTGCTCCAAGCCTGCGTCAGCTCCATGTAGATTCGCAAGATAGGGCTGCTTGCATGGTTACATTGAGTAAAGTTTGATACAGCCGTCACCTCGCACCCACAGTTGTGAGGTATATGTATCTTCTAGTCCAGGGTCAATTTTACTCTGTTCCATCGCGCGCCTTTGAGGAGCGAGGGTAGAGACAGCGAAAAATTGTAGAGAGAAGGAAACACAACATACGAGCTGACGCACGCGATCAGCAGAAATAAATTGCATACCGAAGCAGAGGATACTTGTTCAAAATGGAACAGGAGCGACCTGCATCCATTTTCAACCTCCTATCCAAAAATGAGCTTCCTAGCTCAATTTTAGGTGTATCAACAAGATCGTGCACGCCGTCTGAAAAAAAAGAAAAGGAGATTAACAACAAAAACGAGCGGTTTTTCACTTTTTTCTCAAATCTTAGGAAAAAATGAAAAAAGAAAAAAAAACATTTTTGAGCATTGATATCAACTTTTGCGCTCTTTTCAATGCAATTCAGACCTAATTTCTACGTTTACTGTAAACTTAGAAAGCAGTTGTGCGCGTGGCCAGTTCAAAACCAAATCTTGTGGGCGCTTAGCGCGCACCACAATTCAAATGCAACTTTCTAAATGTACAAGTTTTACGAGCAGTGATAAGGATAATATAATATTATAAGTATAATGTAATATCATGACTAAAAATACCACCACATAGTTTTTAGTAGAGCGTTAGACAGCCGCACGGATTATCGACCCAGATGTGCTAAATTATCAACCCTAAATCCATTTTTTGGTAGCCATAACACTATCGGAGCGCATTTTCAGAGTCTCAAGCGGCATTGATGATCTCAGCTAGCCCCAATCTAGAGATTGTGCTTAAAATTGAGTCGCCTCGAGAGCGCACGATGTCTTAGGTTCTTAAAGGCAGCATACACGCTCGTAAACGTGATTGGGATAACTACGGAAATAGAATGGCCTGGCTTAGATTACAAAGCCTACGCATTTTGAAGCGTCAGAAACGACCCACAATGCCGTTACAGGAGTAGCAAGTATGGCCCCGCCCGTATTTTCACGCCCCTGCATTTGCCCTTTTCCTGCAACGCAAAGTTGCTGGGTCCTCTTCGCCGTCAGTGACGTGTGTGGTTTACTTGTTAGGCAATCCACCAACAGTACCGACGGTTGAGAGGACCCAGCAACTTTGCGTTGCAGGAAAAGGGCAAATACAGGGGGCGTGAAAATACGGGCGGGGCCAAACTTGCTACTCCTGTAACGGCATTGTGGGTCGTTTCTGACGCTTCACAGTGCGTAGGCGTTGTAATCTGAGCCAAACCATTCTTTTTTCCACTGTTTATGAAATTCCCTGTTAGAAACCTGTTATTGTTTGTGTTAATTTTGAGACGAGGAAGCAACACGAGCAAAAAAAAATAAAACAGCGTGTTCAGAAGTCGAGTTTTGACGGTTTGTGGCATGTGATTAACAGAAATCTCGAATACTTCGAAACTTTCAGCAATACAGTCCTATTGGACTGCCTTGTTGAACTTGTGGCCACATTATATATGCAACATCCCTTTTATGCTTCTTCCGTTCAGGTGAACGTGAAAAAGTTAAAGAAACCCAGAACAAAAAAAGGATAGCAAAATAAGAATCCCTTCTGGAACCCGTGTTAAAGGCAGCATACACGCTCGGAAACGTAATTGGGATAACTACGGAAATAGAATGGTATGGCTCAGATTACAACGCCTACCACTTTGAAGCGTCAGAAACGACCCACAATGCCGTTACAGGAGTAGCAAGTTTGGCCCCGCCCGTATTTTCACGCCCCCTGTATTTGCCCTTTTCCTGCAACGCAAAGTTGCTGGGTCCTCTTCGCCGTCAGTGACGTGTGTGGTTTACTTGTTAGGCAATCCACCAACAGTACCGACGGTAAAGAGGACCCAGCAACTTTGCGTTGCAGGAAAAGGGCAAATACAGGGGACGTGAAAATACGGGCGGGGCCAAACTTGCTACTCCTGTAACGGCATTGTAGGTCGTTTCTGGCTTCAAAATGCGCGGCCGTTGTAATCTAAGCCATGCCATTCTATTTCCGTAGTTACCCCAATCATATTACCAGCGTGTATGCTGCCTTTAAGAACCTAAGGCATCGTGCGCTCTCGAAACGAGTCAATTTTTAAGCATAATCTCTAAATTGGGGCTAGCTGAGATCATCAATGCCGCTTGAGACTCTGAAAATGCGCTCCGATAGTGTTATGGCCCCCAAAAAAATGGATTTAGGGTTGATAATTTAGCACATCTGGGAAGATCGTGATACCAGGTCTACAAATCACTCTTTTTTCGTGTCCTCAGCTGATGTGCTCTGTGATGACACCTCAGAAACCTGCTCTCGACATTTGAGTTTGCCTGAGTAGGACAGTCGGATGGCGTTCAGGGAGGTCTTAAAAGCGTTCAAAGACAAACTCAACAGGCTCGGAATCTCACCCAGGGGCGGCATGCATGAACGCTGCAAAGAAGTTAAGGGAGCCGCTCCGCGTCCTCCGTGCGAAGCGCCGAGCCAGAGGTGACTCCGACACTGGCAGCGGACTCCTACGGGAGTCGGCTGGGAGTCCTAGTCTCCCCTGCAACAGGAGTCCTGGTTTTCTCCTGTAGGAGTCCTGTGACTCTCCTGTAGGAGACCGGAACTTGTACGGTAGCTTGGAGGAAATTTCAAATAACGTTTGCTGGAACCAAGCCAAAACCGCCTCGTTTTCAAAATCTTTAAAATCGAAGCATGATTATCACACTTCCCCGTTGACAACTTTGTCAACGGCAAAATTTACTATAGGGGATGAAGCCCCAATAGCACTCTTCCCCCACCTCCCAAGAAATGTGGAACTCCGGCCCCAGAGCACCCCATTCAGTCAATGAAGG
Source organism: Aplectana chamaeleonis (assembly GCA_029168955.1). Classification (NCBI taxonomy): domain Eukaryota; kingdom Metazoa; phylum Nematoda; class Chromadorea; order Rhabditida; family Cosmocercidae; genus Aplectana; species Aplectana chamaeleonis. Next base: position 199,467 of record JAPDOI010000734.1, read on the forward strand.
GGGCGCCTCTGAAAGCCTGCATGGGCGAATCGGCTCTCCACCCCATGCACACGCGTATCGTACACCGCGCGGGTTCGATCAATACTTCAACGTGCGCGATTCAGGTCACCTACCGGAGCTGTTTAGTCCTGTAGGAGACCCAGTGGAAGCGATGCGGCAGCATGTCCTGTAGGAGACCGCTTCGTTCTAGTTCGGTCTCCTACAGGACAAAACAGCTCCTGTGGGAGACCGCGATCGTCGTTTTCTCCTGTAGGAGTCCGCTGCCAGTGTCGGAGGACCCGAAAAAACATGCCGTCCGCTTAACGTTGGGACGCAAACTCACTACGCACAGCAAACCCCACGCCTATCAGCTGATTTTTGATTTGGTCCTTATCTGGAACGGCTTCATTTCTGTGAAACATTAAAGCCAAACGGGAAAATAATTCAAAAAATAATTAATTATGAGGAAGAAAACAAAAGAGAACCGGTTAGGCATGATTAAAATTTAAAACAAAAACAGTTAGGCGGGGAGTTCACCGTGCGTGGTGTGGTTGCGTCTTTATGCAAAGCGGACGGTATGTTTTTCGGGTCACCGCTGGCTCGACGCTTCGCACGGAGGACGCGGAGCGGCTCCCTGGCCTCCTTCGCAGCGTTCATGCATGCCGCCCCAGAAGCTGGTTGAATTTACTTACGACTCGATAAGTGAAAAAGCTTGACCATATTTGCGACTTCACCACGGGGAGATAAAGTCTAAGTTTTCCTCTTCTACTTCTTGTAACGTGGGTTCCAAAAAAACTTTACTGGTTCTATCGTCACTTTCCTCGTGAGAATTTTGAACATTATCATTATATCAGCTTTTCCTCGTCTTCTATGAAGATTAGGCAATCTTAGGATCCTAGCCCTTTCGGCACCATTAGGCACTTGGGCGTAAGTAAGATCACCGAATCTCACGCAAGATCACAATATGGCCTGTTACGTTAATTTACTCTGTTCCCTCTCGCGCTTGTGCGGAGCGAGGGCAGAGAGAGCAAGAAAGTGTGGGGAGAAGGAGACGCAGCGTACACGCGCAGACGCACGCGATGAACAGAAATAAATTTCACTCGGAAACAGAGGATAACTGAAGTTATTATCAATTGTTCATTATCTTTAGTAAAACCTGCCCAACTTTCTGTGAGTTATTTTTGGGAATAAATTCAAAGCTTCGCTATTTTTCTGTTCTACTAAGTCCCAACAGCCTTCGCATGGCGACCTCCTGGAGCCCAGAGTTGCGGCCCCCCTGGTTACGGTAACCGAGAGTGCTTTATTTGTTTGGCACGCCCCTTGGACGACCTTTCAAGCTACACGGTGACAAGATGAGTGAAGTTTTTCGATCAATAGCCATCCCCACCATTCTCAGCTTCTCTCTTTATTCAGGTCCGCTCCTACACATCGGTTGCAAGTGACGGAAGTTACAAACCACGGACAACTAGTCTACCATGCTTTCGCTGCTTAATTTACCCCTTTTCGAGGTACTCTTTCGGAATAGACGACCCACTCTGGTAAAAAGGGCTTTCGCATGCAGTAACAGGATCATTTCGTCTCGTTTCTGCTTCTGAACATGTAGAAGTATAGAGCAACATGTAAAATTTATGCAAAGAACATATATAAAACACAAGGTAAATCCAATTTCATTGAGCGGGTCGTCTATTCCGAAAGAGTACCCTTTTCGAAAGGCATTGACTCTGTTCCCACGAGGTTTTGTAAAAATGGAGGCACCGTGGGACGGTCTTTAGGACGAGCAGAAAAACAGAAAAACGATTCCGAGGTTAGACTGTACCTTTAGGAAATGTTCACTTCGCAGCCGTTTTGATCGAGTTCTGGTCCGTTTTCGCTGCTTTCTTCGACCCTGTACGCCGGCATAGGGTTTCACAACAAAATTCGAGAATGATTTTCATCGTGAACGCTGCCTTTAATGAACTCCAAAAAAGCTTGCTAAGCATTAGTGAGAAACAAGCATCCTTTTCCGTCTTCAGTAGTGTACTTAAAACAGAAAAGGATGCTGAATCAGCAGGTGTGTCTATTGGAGTCCAAAACCACAATGCGGAGAAACAGATTCCAACCTGTTTGGATATTTGAGACCAATCATTCCCGATATATGCAATATACGCATTGTCAGGAAGACAAGGATCTATGTACACAGTAGACCTTGAAAAACACATGTAATTTGATTTCATGATACCGCAATAACACAGCAGACATCATGGGAGTTTCACCTGCCAAGTAACGCGATCTCCAACTATCTTATGAGAACACCGATGTTGTGACAAAAGACGGAAGAAAACGGCTAGAGAATAACAGAATGGCGGAAGCGGGGAAGTGCATACGTATTACTGAAGGGGGGGGGGCACGGTGAATTCATTATGTTTCCTGGAAGCAATCAAGATGAGCCAGTCAAGTACGCTGCTGTCCAACTCCATTTTTGAGAAGGAGATCCTAGTAGAATGTTGGAGGTACAATGAATGCTTGAAAGACGGCGATTTTCCGATGTAGATGACTTCTCCAGTATTTGCCAGCTCACCTGCAATGCGCGAGAGTGAGGGGGAGACTCACACGGTGGCATTCTTCCCCATGTGTATTGCTGTTTACACCTAATATAAGGCTTCAAAGGAAATAATTAATAGTTGGATGGTGTTTGCCAACAAACAAAGCACAACTCATGCCGGATGCGAGCCGGCAACCGTGTTCAACTGTAGCCTAGGAACAGATGGATGATTGGATGGATCGAAATGGAGGTGGTATAGTTGAAAGAGCGGCGCCGCAATCAATTGTTTAGAATCGAATCGGTAATGGAAAAACAGAATAATACGTTAACAAGGGGATAAACAGAGAAATTCGAGCTATTGTTGTTGGTAAAAAGGGAGCGACGGCCGGCTCTGGATCGAGCAAATAAATAGCAATTCAAACGGGTCGCTTGGCACCCGTCCCATTTTGAAAACTAGTTGTTCTCGCTTTTTTTTCATTAAACATTTTTACACTATTTACCTACATACTGATGACAGACACCGAAGCCTTGCAAACATTTGCCAATACAATTTTTAAGCGAAAATGCAATTTATCCAAACTACCAGAGAAATGTTATCTGGGAGTATATATTATTGTTGATCTACATACGTGCCTAACCACCAGGTCTTACTGCAAGGTAAAATGCTCAATTAACTCCCAGGATATAATTTTAGGGTCAAATATGAAAGTTTAATAATTTTCAAAACAATTGTCGGCTAAGGGAGCCGAACCATATAATCGTTTGTGGGAGGATTGGCGCACTGCCTCTGTGCTACGGTGGCTCAGTTTGACGAACAGGCTTCACGTGGACCTGGCAGGGTCCGCTCAGGCAGAGCTTCCCTTCAATAACTTCTTGCTCATAACTTCTTTTACAACTTATCGGGTTTTCGTTTGGGGGCTGTACACGATTTGGGGCGCTGAACAAGAATAAAAGGTCCGTTTCCGGTTTTCATGGCCTTGGGGTCGGAAAATTTTGGATTTGTCAGTGAACCCTTTTTTTGAGATATAGGTTTAGACAGGGGAAACTCACAGTTTTCACTACATACTCGTAGCAACAGTATCCTCAGAAAGTACTACTACTTCATCTTGTTCATTCGCACGATGCTAAAATGGTTTGCCTTTTTAGCGAAGTGGGTTGCGCTATGTTGAACTGAAAGTCAGTGGCAAAATGGCTGTCAATGTATCGTCAACAAAATATTAAAGACAGTGTCCACGGTAAAATCGGTCTTCGAGATTTCACCGGAAGATAGAGAGGTGCGAAGAAAATTTCACCCACAATGTTGAAAAGACCGCTAAATACGAGCACAAAAGAGCCCTATACGACTCTGAAGTTGAGCGTTCCGCTCACACAGCACCCACTCCTTTCAACCGCTACTGAACGGTGGACAACTGGAAAACTGACTTCAAAGGCAGCAGACACGCTCGAAAAAGTTGTTGAGATAACTACGCTACTTGGGTATGTCCCCTAGTAGAACGCTCACGCCGGGCCGGTGGAAGCGTCAAAAACGAGTGAAAAGTACTAAATTTGAGTCCAAAATTTTCGTCAGCCACGCCCATGAGCTTTCAACCCCGCCTCCTCAAAATACGAATATGGCCACTTCGGCTGGTTTTTAAAGCTTCCAACGAGGTGAGCGTTCTAGTACAAGCTGTAAGAGTATCGGCTTCGCTATCCCAACCGTTTTGTCGTTATTATTAGCTATTTCAAACTCTCGGGCATAACTAGTCCAATTTTACCCCATAACAAAAACAGCCGTTATTCGTTTATTTGCATGCAGTTTTGGTCGGTTTTTTTGTTAGTTTCACATACTACTAGCTTCAAACCTTTGATTTATGACATAAAATCGATACCATTTTTGAGCGTGTCTCTTGCCTTTAAGGAAACATCATACTCAGAGGTTATAATCTACTCTGCTCATCAAAACTCACCACATTTGATAATTGCTTGCCTTCTTAAAATTGGGTTTTCTGTTGTACACCTTTATCGGTAGCCGTTGAGGTCGTGGGTGTGGCATGAACGGAACAGTCAAGTTCAGAACCGTCCAGCATTATTGATTCAGTGAGCCCCGGGCCTTTCGATCTAAGTTGAAAATCCGAAAACTGTTTGGATCGTGGACACTGCCTCTGAACTACTGATTTTCGAAACATGTGGATCGGCAACGAGCTAGATGCTGCATACTACCACTACAATTTGTTTTCGCGAAATTGGAGTTTCAGAGAGCAGCGAAATGAGGTTGCTTCGAAAACATTTCTTATTGTAAAACAATATCAAATACTGCTAAAGTCGACGGAAATGGAAAAAGGCGATTCACGCAGGAACAACACGAAAAAAAAACGAACCAAGGCTAGAGTATGCTTAGTGAAAATCTACAACCGTGCCACCTTGCCGTGGGCTGTGAGGATACCTCGCAGTCAACCAAATGCTGACGAATATTCAGAAGAAGGGAGTTGTTCAAGAAATCATATTTTACATAGCATAGCCATTACATAGCCAATTATCGCCGATTTTGTCAATTATCGAGCCGCTGTGAGAAAATGGAAATATTCTCAAGGGTAAACGGCAAATGTGGTCGACACATGCAATCTACATGGGAACGAAATTTTCTTGGCTCCATCGCGTGAGCGCTTGCAGGCAGCAGACATGCTCGCAAAAGAGGTCAAAACAGCGACAGAACACTTATTGAATTCTTTTTCAGATTTCATGCTGATCTTGGAGAGAGTCACACGCTGATCACAGTGGTATCTCTGAAATCGTCCAAGACCCCCTATGAACAGAGTTATGGCTCCTTAAAGATGCCTAAATTTCGAGGGTGAAAAATTGGTGGACGAGTTGTCTCAGACACGTATTTCTCTTCATTCGCAATCGTTTGGAGAGCGATCCAAGGTAAGGAGACAGTCTGGCAATGGACTCAAGATCGACTTGTTGAGAATTCATCCATCCATCTAACCGCTATCGAGTTCCGAAATCTGGCACGGGGTGCGGCCCGTGGTGATGAGCAAAGGAGGTCGTGCCTGTGGTGGTCGCTTATATCTCCTTTATTTGCAGGATTTGAGATATCGCATATAGCGCGCGTTATATAGGAGGAGTCTACTACGCAATCAAATAAAAATCACAAAATTCATCCCGAGTGTGTACTGCGCCTTTGCAGGCAGGGTTAACGAAAGATTTTACTCGTAATATCTACATGGTTTGCGGAAGGTCTGGTGCCCTATAAAGCAAGGCATGCTCAAAAAAGGACGCGAAGGCGGCATTTTCGAGCGAAAATGGGCCCTCCCTTGCTTACGTGGATTTTTGAGAGTGGAGGGATTGACCGCTATGAAGGATGATGCCTATCAGTGCTATAAAGCGAATGTGAAATTTCTGGAAATTTAGCTTCCTGGCAAAAGTAGCGATTTGGCAATGTCATTTAGAAGTCAAAAAAAGTTTCGAAAATGTCTTGAAATATCTTAAAAAATGATTTGGCGTAAAATGGCCTGGAAATATAAAAAAGCTAGGAAATGAAGTGAAATAACCAAAAATGCGATTTGGTGGTCGATCATTTCACAAGCTTCTCCGTTAAACTTATCAAAACGAAATCAAGCACGATATGGAATGGAGTTCGCCTAGCTTGACCTTGCTGATTCCCTTATTACAGCTTTCAAAAATGGCTTACTGTTGCGCGCTTGATTTCGCTTTGATAAGATTAACGGAGAAGCTTGTGAAATGATCGACCACCAAATCGCATTTTTGGTTATTTCACTTCATTTCCTAGCTTTTTTATATTTCCAGGCCATTTTACGCCAAATCATTTTTTAAGATATTTCAAGACATTTTCGAAACTTTTTTTGACTTCTAAATGACATTGCCAAATCGCTACTTTTGCCAGGAAGCTAAATTTTCAGAAATTTCACATATTTTTCCCGAAGGTTTCCTTTCTAACTTCAATTTTGCTCAACGATTTCCATTTTGGAATGATGAAACATCTAACAGACGATATTGTCGTATGAGTACAATTTCTGAAACTTATGACCCAAAACCATAAAAAATACCACTCATTGCCGCATTTTGTGCATTATGTGAGAACTCAATGTTATCGATAATTGAAGAAAATCTAGTTTAATACTTGATCTTGCATGATGAGAAGAATTTCCCAGACAAGTGACTTAGAGCCATCAACAATCAAAAATCATTCCGGCACTTTGTGCAACAGGCGAAAAAATCAATATTATTGATTGGTATTTATCGATAATGACTGATGAGCGAAATTCTTCAACCAAGAAAATCAATCCCATCACCAATCACCACTCCTAGCCGCATTTTGTGCAAAAAGCGCGAAAATCGATAATATTGATTATCGATCTATGACGTGTCATGAGTACGGATTCGGACAAGTTCAGTACTTGTCTCCGACGACTTGTGTTGATTTTTTGATTGCAGATTCACCCACACACTCCGGTCTCCACAGCAGTAGCAGAAAAAAGCAGTTTTCGTGCTCCACGGCTAATTTAGTATATAAACCCACGATTTTGAGGTACCCTTCAAAGTTAAGGTATCAAGTTCAAATTGGAATAGGAGCGACCTGCATCCATTTCCAGCCTCCTGTCCAAAAATCTCAATTTTAAGTCTTAATTTTAAGTGTACCCGCAAGATCGTGAACGCCGTCTGAAAAAAAAAGGAGATTAACAACAAAAACGAGCGGTCTTTCAATTTTTACTCGAAAACCAGTGAACCATTCCAAACCATTTTTGGGTGTTATACCCAACTTTTTGCGCTCTTTTTTCACGCAATTTAGCACTAATTCCTACGTTCACTCTGAACTGAGATTTCGAAAAAGGGGTTGCGCGCGTGGCCAGTTCGAAACCAAATCTGGTGCGCGCTTCGCGCGCACCACAATAATGTTTCTGATACAAATGTGGTTCATTACTTATCCGCTAGCGAATATACAGACATGAAAAAATCAGTAATATTCGAAATTATGCGTTTCTGAATTTTTGGTGAACGCCAAAACTTGATTCTCAGCTTTGCGAAGCTAAGTTGTAAATATTAGCTTGATTGGAGAAAATACGGGTGTGATTTCTTTTTTTTTTCAATGCTACTCTCAATTTTTGCTGTTTGTTAAACAAGTGCGCGGCCTATTCAATGGTCCATCATTTCACTCACTTTTTGGCGTTCCCTCGTGGCAAATGTGCCAAATCATACACAAGAAGTATTTCACTTCTTTTAACGAGATTCTCGTGATTTCTTCAATGCCAAATCATAACCCTTTTATAGCGAAGCAAAACAGTTACAAATTTCATTTTCTTTTAGCAAAGGTTCCCTTTGAGAAAAAAAGCAAAAAGGTCGCTTATGATCTTCCGGTCGTTATCTTTCGTAATCTACTGGAAACTTGAAAAAGGACTTCATAATTGTGTTCAGCGCCCCAAATAAGATTTGTGGTGGGCGGACTATTATACCAAATTTCCCCCCTGAGGTTGGATTGTGCCTTTCAGAAGCGTCCTCCGCACTTCCAGTGGGGTCCCATGCACTTATCAAAGCGTCCTGCGCACTCCCACTTGGGTCCCGCACACTTTCTGTAGCGTCCGACGCACTCCCACTTGGATCCCACACACTTTATGTGGCGTCCTGCACACTCCCACTTGGGTGCCGCACACTTTCTACGCGCATTCCCACTTGGGTCCCACACACTTTCTGCGGCGTCCTGCGCACTTCCACTTGGGTTCCTCGCACTTTCTACGGCGTCCGGCGCACTCCCATATGGGTCCCGCACACTTTCTTCGGCGTCCGGCGCACTCCCAAATGGGTCCCACACACTTTCTGCGGCGTCCGGCGCACTCCCATATGGGTCCCGCACACTTCCTATAGCGTCCGACGCACTCCCACTTGGATCCCACACACTTTATGTGGCGTCCTGCGCACTTCCACTTGGGTTCCTCGCACTTTCTACGGCGTCCGGCGCACTCCCATATGGGTCCCGCACACTTTCTACGGCGTCCGGCGCGCTCCCAAATGGGTTCCACACACTTTCCACGTCGTCCGGCGCACTCCCATATGAGTCCCACACACTTTCTACGGCTTCCTGCGCACTTTCCCTTGGGTTCCTCGCACTTTCTACGGCGTCCGGCGCACTCCCATATGAGTCCCACAAACTTTCTACGGCTTCCTGCGCACTTTCACTTGAGTTCCTCGCAGTTCCTACGGCGTCCTGCGCACTCCCACTTGGGTCCCGCACACTTTCTGTAGCGTCCGACGGACTCCCACTTGGATCCCACACACTTTATGTGGCGTCCTGCACACTCCCACTTGGGTGCCGCACACTTTCTACGCGCATTCCAACTTGGGTCCCACACACTTTCTGCGGCGTCCTGCGCACTTCCACTTGGGTTCCTCGCACTTTCTACGGCGTCCGGCGCACTCCCATATGGGTCCCGCACACTTTCTACGGCGTCCGGCGCACTCCCAAATGGGTCCCACACACTTTCTGCGGCGTCCGGCGCACTCCCATATGGGTCCCGCACACTTTCTATAGCGTCCGACGCACTCCCACTTGGATCCCACACACTTTCTACGGCTTCCGGCGCACTCCCATATGGGTGTCACACACTTTCTACGGCGTCCGGCGCACTCCCATATCGGTGTCACACACTTTCTACGGCGTCCTGCGCACTTTCACTTGGGTTCCTCGCGCTTTCTACGGCGTCCGGCGCACTCCCATATGGGTCCCGCACACTTTCTACGGCGTCCGGCGCACTCCCAAATGGGTCCCACACACTTTCTGCGGCGTCCGGCGCACTCCCATATGGGTCCCGCACACTTTCTACGGCGTCCGGCGCACTCCCACTTGGGTCCCACACACTTTCTGCGGCGTCCTGCGCACTTCCACTTGGGTTCCGCGCACTTTCTAAGGCGTCCGGCGCACTCCCATATGGTTCCCGAACACTTTCTACGACGTCCGCCGCACTCCCAAATGGGTCCCGCACCCTTTCTATAGCGTCCGACGCACTCCCACTTGGATCCCACACATTTATGTGGCGTCCTGCGCACTTCCACTTGGGTTCCTCGCACTTTCTATGGCGTCCGGCGCACTCCCATATGGGTCCCGCACACTTTCTACGGCGTCCGGCGCACTCCCAAATGGGTCCCACACACTTTCCACGTCGTCCGGCGCACTCCCATATGAGTCCCACACACTTTCTACGGCTTCCTGCGCACTTTCACTTGGGTTCCTCGCACTTTCTACGGCGTCCTGCGCACTCCCACTTGGGTCCCGCACACTTTCTGTAGCGTCCGACGCACTCCCACTTGGATCCCACACACTTTATGTGGCGTCCTGCACACTCCCACTTGGGTGCCGCACACTTTCTACGCGCATTCCCACTTGGGTCCCACACACTTTCTGCGGCGTCCTGCGCACTTCCACTTGGGTTCCTCGCACTTTCTACGGCATCCGGCGCACTCCCATATGGGTCCCGCACACTTTCCACGGCGGCCGGCGCACTCTCAAATGGGTCCCACACACTTTCTGCGGCGTCCGGCGCACTCCCATATGGGTCCCGCACACTTTCTATAGCGTCCGACGCACTCCCACTTGGATCCCAGACACTTTATGTGGCGTCCTGCGCACTTCCGCTTGGATTCCTCGCACTTTCTACGGCGTCCGGCGCACTCCCATATGGGTCACGCACACTTTCTACGGCTTCCGGCGCACTCCCATATGGGTGTCACACACTTTCTACGGCGTCCGGCGCACTCCCATATCGGTGTCACACACTTTCTACGGCGTCCTGCGCACTTTCAATTGGGTTCCTCGCGCTTTCTACGGCGTCCGGCGCACTCCCATATGGGTCCCGCACACTTTCTACGGCGTCCGGCGCACTCCCAAATGGGTCCCACACACTTTCTGCGGCGTCCGGCGCACTCCCATATGGGTCCCGCACACTTTCTACGGCGTCCGGCGCACTCCCACTTGGGTCCCACACACTTTCTGCGGCGTCCTGCGCACTTCCACTTGGGTTCCTCGCACTTTCTACGGCGTCCGGCGCACTCCTATATGGGTCCCGCACACTTTCTACGGCGTCCGGCGCACTCCCGAATGGGTCCCACACACTTTCTGCGGCGTCCGGCGCACTCCCATATGGTTCCCGCACACTTTCTACGGCGTCCGGCGCACTCCCAAATGGGTCCCACACACTTTCTACGGCGTCCGGCGCACTCCCAAATGGGTCCCACAGACTTTCTACGGCATCCGGCGCAGTCCCATATGGGTCCCGCACACTTTCTACGGCGTCCGGCGCACTCTCAAATGGGTCCCACAGACTTTCTATAGCGTCCGACGCACTCCCACTTGGATCCCACACACTTTATGTGGCGTCCTGCGCACTTCCACTTGGGTTCCTCGCATTTTCTATGGCGCCCGGCGCACTCCCAAATGGGTCCCACACACTTTCTGCGGCGTCCTGCGCACTTCCACTTGGGTTCCTCGCACTTTCTACGGCATCCGGCGCACTCCCATATGGGTCCCGCACACTTTCTACGGCGTCCGGCGCACTCCCAAATGGGTCCCACACACTTTCTGCGGCGTCCGGCGCACTCCCATATGGGTCCCGCACACTTTCTACAGCGTCCGACGCACTCCCACTTGGATCCCACCACACTTTCCACGTCGTCCGGCGCACTCCCATATGGGTCCCGCACACTTTCCACGTCGTCCGGCGCACTCCCATATGAGTCCAAAACACTTTCTACGGCTTCCGGCGCACTCCCATATGGGTGTCACACACTTTCTACGGCGTCCTGCCACTCCCATATGGGTCCCACACACTTTCTACGGCGTCCGGTGCACTCCCAAATGAGTCCCACACGCTTTCAACGACGTCCGGCGCACTCCCATATGGGTCGCGCACACTTTCTACGGCGTTCGGCGCACTCCCATATGAGTCCCGCACACTTTCTACGGTGTCCGGCGCACTCCCATATGGGTCCCACACACTTTCTACGGCGTCCGGCGCACTCCCAAATGAGTCCCACACACTTTCTACGGCGTCCGGCGCACTCCCATATGGGTCCCGCACACTTTCTACGGCGTCCGGCGCACTCCCAAGTGGGTCCCACACACTTTCTGCGGCGTCCTGCGCACTTCCACTTGGGTTCCTCGCACTTTCTACGGCGTCCGGCGCACTCCCATATGGGTCCCGCACACTTTCTACGGCGTCCGGCGCACTCCCATATGGGTTCCTCGCACTTTCTACGGCGTCCGGCGCACTCCCATATGGGTCCCGCACACTTTCTACGGCGTCCGGCACACTCCCAAATGGGTCGCACACACTTTCCACGTCGTCCGGCGCACTCCCATATGGGTCCTGCACACTTTCCACGTCGTCCGGCGCACTCCCATATGAGTCCCACACACACTTTCTACGGCTTCCGGCGCACTCCCATATGGGTGTCACACACTTTCTACGGCGTCCTGCCACTCCCATATGGGTCCCACACACTTTCTACGGCGTCCGGCGCACTCCCAAATGAGCCCCACACGCTTTCAACGGCGTCCGGCGCACTCCCATATGGGTCGCGCACACTTTCTACGGCGTTCGGCGCACTCCCATATGAGTCCCGCACACTTTCTACGGCGTCCGGCGCACTCCCATATGGGTCCCACACACTTTCTACGGCGTCCGGCGCACTCCCAAATGAGTCCCACACACTTTCTACGGCGTCCGGCGCACTCCCATATGGGTCCCGCACACTTTCTACGGCGTCCGGCGCACTCCCATATGAGTCCCGCACACTTTCTACGGCGTCCGGCGCACTCCCATATGGGTCCCACACACTTTCTACGGCGTCCGGCGCACTCCCAAATGAGTCCCACATACTTTCTACGGCGTCCTGCCACTCCCATGTGGGTCCCACACACTTTCTACGGCGTCCGGCGCACTCCCAAATGAGTCCCAGACACCTTCTACGGCGTCCGGCGCACTCCCATATGAGTCCCGCACACTTTCTACGGCGTCCGGCGCACTCCCAAATGGGTCCCACACACTTCCCACGTCGTCCGGCGCACTCCCATATGAGTCCCACACACTTTCTACGGCTTCCTGCGCACTTTCACTTGGGTTCCTCGCACTTTCTACGGCGTCCGGCGCACTCCCATATGAGTCCCACACACTTTCTACGGCTTCCTGCGCACTTTCACTTGGGTTCCTCGCACTTTCTACGGCGTCCGGCGCACTCCCATATGGGTCCCGCACACTTTGTACGGCGCCCGGCGCACTCCCAAATGGGTCCCACACACTTTCTGCGGCGTCCGGCGCACTCCCATATGGGTCCCGCACACTTTCTACGGCGTCCGGCGCACTCCCACTTGGGTCCCACACACTTTCTGCGGCGTCCGGCGCACTCCCATATGGGTCCCGCACACTTTCTACGGCGTCCGGCGCACTCCCACTTGGGTCCCACACACTTTCTACGGCGTCCGGCGCACTCCCATATGGGTCCCGCACACTTTCCACGTCGTCCGGCGCACTCCCATATGAGTCCCACACACTTTCTACGGCTTCCGGCGCACTCCCATATGGGTGTCACACACTTTCTACGGCGTCCTGCGCACTTTCACTTGGGTTCCTCGCACTTTCTACGGCGTCCGGCGCACTCCCATATGGGTCCCGCACACTTTCTACGGCTTCCGGCGCACTCCCATATGGGTTCCTCGCACTTTCTACGGCGTCCGGCGCACTCCCATATGGGTCCCGCACACTTTCTACGGCGTCCGGCACACTCCCAAATGGGTCGCACACACTTTCCACGTCGTCCGGCGCACTCCCATATGGGTCCCGCACACTTTCCACGTCGTCCGGCGCACTCCCATATGAGTCCCACACACTTTCTACGGCTTCCGGCGCACTCCCATATGGGTGTCACACACTTTCTACGGCGTCCTGCCACTCCCATATGGGTCCCACACACTTTCTACGGCGTCCGGCGCACTCCCAAATGAGCCCCACACGCTTTCAACGGCGTCCGGCGCACTCCCATATGGGTCGCGCACACTTTCTACGGCGTTCGGCGCACTCCCATATGAGTCCCGCACACTTTCTACGGCGTCCGGCGCACTCCCATATGGGTCCCACACACTTTCTACGGCGTCCGGCGCACTCCCAAATGGGTCCCACACACTTTCTACGGCGTCCGGCGCACTCCCATATGGGTCCCGCACACTTTCTACGGCGTCCGGCGCACTCCCATATGAGTCCCGCACACTTTCTACGGCGTCCGGCGCACTCCCAAATGGGTCCCACACACTTTCTACGGCGTCCGGCGCGCCCCCATATGGGTCCCACACACTTTCTACGGCGTCCGGCGCACTGTTATTTGGGTCCCGCACACTTTCTACGGCGTCCGGCGCACTCCCATATGGGTCCCACACACTTTCTACGGCGTCCGGCGCACTCCCATATGGGTCCCGCACACTTTCTACGGCGTCCGGCGCGCTCCCAAATGGGTCCCACACACTTTCCACGTCGTCCGGCGCACTCCAATATGAGTCCCACACACTTTCTACGGCTTCCTGCGCACTTTCACTTGGGTTCCTCGCACTTTCTACGGCGTCCGGCGCACTCCAATATGAGTCCCACACACTTTCTACGGCTTCCTGCGCACTTTCACTTGGGTTCCTCGCACTTTCTACGGCGTCCGGCGCACTCCCATATGGGTCCCGCACACTTTCTACGGCGTCCGGCGCACTCCCAAATGGGTCCCACACAGTTTCTGCGGCGTCCGGCGCACTCCCATATGGGTCCCGCACACTTTCTACGGCGTCCGGCGCACTCCCACTTGGGTCCCACACACTTTCTGCGGCGTCCGGCGCACTCCCATATGGGTCCCGCACACTTTCTACGGCGTCCGGCGCACTCCCACTTGGGTCCCACACACTTTTTACGGCGTCCGGCGCACTCCCATATGGGTCCCGCACACTTTCCACGTCGTCCGGCGCACTCCCATATGAGTCCCACACACTTTCTACGGCTTCCGGCGCACTCCCATATGGGTGTCACACACTTTCTACGGCGTCCTGCGCACTTTCACTTGGGTTCCTCGCACTTTCTACGGCGTCCGGCGCACTCCCATATGGGTCCCGCACACTTTCTACGGCTTCCGGCGCACTCCCATATGGGTGTCACACACTTTCCACGGCGTCCGGCGCACTCCCACATGGGTGTCACACACTTTCTACGGCGTCCTGCGCACTTTCACTTGGGTTCCTCGCACTTTCTACGGCGTCCGGCGCACTCCCAAATGGGTCCCACACACTTTCTACGGCGTCCGGCGCACTCCCAAATGGGTCCCACAGACTTTCTACGGCGTCCGGCGCACTCCCATATGGGTCCCGCACACTTTCTACGGCGTCCGGCGCACTCCCATATGGGTCCCGCACACTTTCTACGGCGTCCGGCGCACTCCCAAATGGGTCCCACACACTTTCTGCGGCGTCCGGCGCACTCCCACTTGGGTCCCACACACTTTCTGCGGCGTCCTGCGCACTTCCACTTGGGTTCCTCGCACTTTCTACGGCGTCCGGCGCACTCCCATATGGGTCCCGCACACTTTCTACGGCGTCCGGCGCACTCCCATATGGGTCCCGCACACTTTCTACGGCGTCCGGCGCACTCCCATATGGGTGTCACATACTTTCTACGGCGTCCTGCGCACTTTCACTTGGGTTCCTCGCACTTTCTACGGCGTCCGGCGCACTCCCATATGGGTCCCGCACACTTTCTACGGCTTCCGGCGCACCCCCATATGGGTGTCACACACTTTCTAGGGCGTCCGTCGCACTCCCATATGGGTGTCACACACTTTCTACGGCGTCCTGCGCACTTTCACTTGGGTTCCTCGCGCTTTCTACGGCGTCCGGCGCACTCCCAAATGGGTCCCACACACTTTCTGCGGCGTCCGGCGCACTCCCATATGGGTCCCGCACACTTTCTACGGCGTCCGGCGCACTCCCAAATGGGTCCCACACACTTTCTACGGCGTCCGGCGCACTCCCAAATGAGTCCCACACACTTTCCACGGCGTCCGGCGCACTCCCATATGGGTCCCACACACTTTCTACGGCGTCCGGCGCACTCCCAAATGAGTCCCACATACTTTCTACGGCGTCCTGCCACTCCCATGTGGGTCCCACACACTTTCTACGGCGTCCGGCGCACTCCCAAATGAGTCCCAGACACCTTCTACGGCGTCCGGCGCACTCCCATATGGGTCCCGCACACTTTCTACGGCGTCCGGCGCACTCCCAAATGAGTCCCAGACACCTTCTACGGCGTCCGGCGCACTCCCAAATGGGTCCCACACACTTTCCACGTCGTCCGGCGCACTCCCATATGAGTCCCACACACTTTCTACGGCTTCCTGCGCACTTTCACTTGGGTTCCTCGCACTTTCTACGGCGTCCGGCGCACTCCCAAATGGGTCCCACAGACTTTCTACGGCGTCCGGCGCACTCCCATATGGGTCCCGCACACTTTCCACGTCGTCCGGCGCACTCCCATATGAGTCCCACACACTTTCGACGGCTTCCGGCGCACTCCCATATGGGTGTCACACACTTTCTACGGCGTCCTGCGCACTTTCACTTGGGTTCCTCGCACTTTCTACGGCGTCCGGCGCACTCCCATATGGGTCCCGCACACTTTCTACGGCGTCCGGCGCACTCCCATATGGGTCCCGCACACTTTCTACGGCTTCCGGCGCACTCCCATATGGGTGTCACACACTTTCTACGCCTTCCTCCGCCCTTTCTCTTGGGTTCCTCGCTCTTTCTACGGCGTCCGGCGCACTCCCAAATGGGTCCCGCACACTTTCTACGGCGTCCAGCGCACTCCCCCTTGGGTCCCACACACTTTCTACGGCGTCCGGCGCACTCCCACTTGGGTCCCGCGCACTTTCTACGGCGTCCGGCGCACTCCCATATGGATCCCACACACTTTCTGCGGCGTCCGGCGCACTTCCGAATGGGTCCCACACCCTTTCTGCGGCGTCCGGCGCACTCCCATATGGGTCCCGCACACTTTCTACGGCGTCCGGCGCACTCCCAAATGGGTCCCACACACTTTCTACGGCGTCCGGCGCACTCCCATATGGGTCCCGCACACTTTCTACGGCGTCCGGCGCACTCCCAAATGGGTCCCACACACTTTCTACGGCGTCCGGCGCACTCCCAAATGGGTCCCACACACTTTCTACGGCGTCCGGCGCACTCCCATATGGGTCCCGCACACTTTCTACGGCGTCCGGCGCACTCCCAAATGGGTCCCACACACTTTCTACGGCGTCCGGCGCACTCCCAAATGGGTCCCACACACTTTCTACGGCGTCCGGCGCACTCCCATATGGGTCCCACACACTTTCTACGGCGTCCGGCGCACTCCCACATGGGTCCCACACACTTTCTACGGCGTCCGACGCACTCCCATATGGGTCCCACACACTTTCTACGGCGTCCGGCGCACTCCCATATGGGTCCCGCACACTTTCTACGGCGTTCGGCGCACTCCCATATGGGTGCCGCACACTTTCTACGGCGTCCGGCTCACTCCCATATGGGTCCCACACACTTTCTACGGCGTCCAGCGCACTCCCAAATGGGTCCCACACACTTTCTACGGCATCAGGCGCACTCCCATATGGGTCCCACGCACTTTTTACGGCGTCCGGCGCACTCCCATATGGGTCCCGCACACTTTCTACGGCGTCCGGCGCACTCCCATATGGGTCCCACGCACTTTCTACGGCGTCCGGCGCACTCCCATATGGGTTCCGCACACTTTCTACGGCGTCCGGCGCACACCCATATGGGTTCCACACACTTTCTACGGCGTCCTGCGCGCTCCCATCTGGGTCCCGCACACTTTCTACGGCGTCCGGCGCACTCCCATATGGGTTCCACACACTTTCTACCGCGTCCGGCGCACTCCCATATGGGTCCCATACACTTTCTACGGCGTCCGGCGCACTCCCATATGGGTTCCACACACTTTCTACGGCGTCCGGCGCACTCCCATATGGGTCCCATACACTTTCTACGGCGTCCGGCGCACTCCCAAATGGGTCCCACACACTTTCTACGGCGTCCGGCGCACTCCCATATGGGTCCCACACACTTTCTACGGCGTCCGGCGCACTCCCATATGGGTCCCGCACACTTTCTACGGCGTCCGGCGCACTCCCATATGGGTCCCGCACACTTTCTACGGCGTCCGGCGCACTCCCAAATGGGTCCCACACACTTTCTGCGGCGTCCGGCGCACTCCCATATGGGTCCCGCACACTTTCTACGGCGTCCGGCGCACTCCCATATGGGTCCCACACACTTTCTACGGCGTCCTGCGCACTTCCACTTGGGTTCCTCGCACTTTCTACGGCGTCCGGCGCACTCCCATATGGGTCCCACACACTTTCTACGGCGTCCGGCGCACTCCCAAATGGGTCCCACACACTTTCTACGGCGTCCGGCGCACTCCCATATGGGTCCCGCACACTTTCTACGGCGTCCGGCGCACTCCCAAATGGGTCCCACACACTTTCTACGGCGTCCGGCGCACTCCCAAATGGGTCCCACAAACTTTCTACGGCGTCCGGCGCACTCCCATATGGGTCCCGCACACTTTCTACGGCGTCCGGCGCACTCCCAAATGGGTCCCACACACTTTCTACGGCGTCCGGCGCACTCCCAAATGGGTCCCACACACTTTCTACGGCGTCCGGCGCACTCCCATATGGGTCCCACACACTTTCTACGGCGTCCGGCGCACTCCCATATGGGTCCCACACACTTTCTACGGCGTCCGGCGCACTCCCATATGGGTCCCGCACACTTTCTACGGCGTCCGGCGCACTCCCATATGGGTCCCACACACTTTCTACGGCGTCCGGCGCACTCCCATATGGGTCCCACACACTTTCTACGGCGTCCGGCGCACTCCCATATGGGTCCCACACACTTTCTGCGGCGTCCGGCGCACTCCCAAATGGGTCCCACACACTTTCTACGGCGTCCGGCGCACTCCCATATGGGTCCCGCACACTTTCTACGGCGTCCGGCGCACTCCCATATGGGTCCCGCGCACTTTCTACGGCGTCCGGCGCACTCCCATATGGGTCCCACACACTTTCTACGGCGTCCGGCGCACTCCCAAATGGGTCCCACACACTTTCTACGGCGTCCGGCGCACTCCCATATGGGTCCCGCACACTTTCTACGGCGTCCGGCGCACTCCCATATGGGTCCCACACACTTTCTACGGCGTCCGGCGCACTTCTACTTGGGTTCCGCGCACTTTCTACGGCGTCCGGCGCACTTCCATATGGGTCCCACTCACTTTCTACGGCGTCCGGCGCACTCCCATATGGGTCCCACACACTTTCTACGGCTTCCGACGCACTCCCATATGGGTCCCACACACTTTCTACGGCGTCCGGCGCACTCCCAAATGGGTACCACACACTTTCTACGGCGTCCGGCGCACTCCCATATGGGTCCCGCACACTTTCCACGTCGTCCGGCGCACTCCCATATGAGTCCCACACACTTTCTACGGCGTCCGGCGCACTCCCATATGGGTGTCACACACTTTCTACGGCGTCCGGCGCACTCCCATATGGGTCCCGCACACTTTCTACGGCGTCCGGCGCACTCCCAAATGGGTACCACACACTTTCTACGGCGTCCGGCGCACTCCCATATGGGTCCCGCACACTTTCTACGGCGTCCGGCGCACTCCCATATGGGTCCCACACACTTTCTACGGCGTCCGGCGCACTCCCATATGGGTCCCACACACTTTCTACGGCGTCCGGCGCACTCCCATATGGGTCCCACACACTTTCTACGGCGTCCGGCGCACTCCCATATGGGTCCCACACACTTTCTACGGCGTCCGGCGCACTCCCATATGGGTCCCACACACTTTCTACGGCGTCCGGCGCCCTTCCATATGGGTCCCACTCACTTTCTACGGCGTCCGGCGCACTCCCATATGGGTCCCACACACTTTCTACGGTTTCCGACGCACTCCCATATGGGTCCCACACACTTTCTACTGCGTCCGGCGCACTCCCAAACGGGTCCCACACACTTTCTACGGCGTCCGGCGCACTCCCATATGGGTCCCGCACACTTTCTACGGCGTCCGGTGCACTCCCAAATGAGTACCACACACTTTCTACGGCGTCCGGCGCACTCCCATATGGGTCCCGCACACTTTCTACGGCGTCCTGCGCACTCCCATATGGGTCCCGCACACTTTCTACGGCGTCCGGCGCACTCCCATATGGGTCCCGCACACTTTCTACGGCGTCCTGCGCACTCCCACTTGAGTTCCGCACACTTTCTACGGCGTCCGGCGCACTCCCATATGGGTCCCGCACACTTTCTACGGCGTACTGCGCACTCCCGTATGGGTCGCACATACTATCTACGGCGTCCGGCGCACTCCTATATGGGTCCCGCACACTTTCTACGGCGTCCGGCGCACTCCCACTTGGGTCCCCCACACGTTCTACGGCTTCCGGCGCACTCCCATATGGGTCCCATACACTTTCTACGGCGTCCGGCGCACTCCCATATGGGTCCCACACACTTTCTACGGCGTCCGGCGCACTCCCAAATGGGTCCCACACACTTTCTACGGCGTCCGGCGCACTCCCAAATGGGTCCCACACACTTTCTACGGCGTCCGTGGCATTCCCATATGGGTCCCGCACAATTTCTACGGCGTCCGGCGCACTTCTACTTGGGTTCCGCGCACTTTCTGCGGCGTCCAGCGCGCTCCCATATGGGTCCCGCACACTTTCTACGGCGTTCGGCGCACTCCCATATGGGTCCCACACACTTTCTACGGCGTCCTGCGCACTCCCATATGGGTCCCACACACTTTCTACGGCGTCCTGCGCACTTCCACTTGGGTTCCTCGCGCTTTCTACGGCGTCCGGCGCACTCCCATATGGGTCCCGCACACTTTCTACGGCGTCCGGCGCACTCCCAAATGGGTCCCACACACTTTCTACGGCGTCCTGCGCACTCCCATATGGGTCCCACACACTTTCTACGGCGTCCTGCGCACTCCCATATGGGTCCCGCACACTTTCTACGGCGTCCGGCGCACTCCCAAATGGGTCCCACACACTTTCTACGGCGTCCGGCGCACTCCCAAATGGGTCCCACACACTTTCTACGGCGTCCTGCGCACTTCCACTTGGGTTCCTCGCACTTTCTACGGCGTCCGGCGCACTCCCATATGGGTCCCGCACACTTTCTACGGCGTCCGGCGCACTCCCATATGGGTGTAACACACTTTCTACGGCGTCCGGCGCTCTCCCATATGGGTGTCACATACTTTCTACGGCGTCCTGCGCACTTTCACTTGGGTTCCTCGCACTTTCTACGGCGTCCGGCGCACTCCCATATGGGTCCCGCACACTTTCCACGTCGTCCGGCGCACTCCCATATGAGTCCCACACACTTTCGTCGGCTTCCGGCGCACTCCCATATGGGTGTCACACACTTTCTACGGCGTCCTGCGCTCTTTCACTTGGGTCCCACACACTTTCTACGGCGTCCGGCGCACTCTCAAATGGGTCCAACAGACTTTCTACGGCGTCCGGCGCACTCCCATATGGGTCCCGCACACTTTCTACGGCGTCCGGCGCACTCCCATATGGGTCCCGCACACTTTCTACGGCGTCCGGCGCACTCCCAAATGGGTCCCACACACTTTCTACGGCGTCCGGCGCACTCCCAAATGGGTACCACACACTTTCTACGGCGTCCGGCGCACTCCCATATGGGTCCCACACACTTTCTACGGCGTCCGGCGCACTCCCAAATGGGTACCACACACTTTCTACGGCGTCCGGCGCACTCCCATATGGGTCCCGCACACTTTCTACGGCGTCCGGCGCACTCCCAAATGGGTCCCACACACTTTCTACGGCGTCCGGCGCACTCCCATATGGGTCCCACACACTTTCTACGGCGTCCTGCGCACTCCCATATGGGTCCCGCACACTTTCTACGGCGTCCGGCGCACTCCCATATGGGTCCCACACACTTTCTACGGCGTCCGGCGCACTCCCATATGGGTCCCACACACTTTCTACGGCGTCCTGCGCACTCCCATATGGGTCCCACACACTTTCTACGGCGTCCTGCGCACTCCCATATGGGTCCCGCACACTTTCTACGGCGTCCGGCGCACTCCCAAATGGGTCCCACACACTTTCTACGGCGTCCTGCGCACTTCCACTTGGGTTCCTCGCACTTTCTACGGCGTCCTGCGCACTCCCATATGGGTCCCGCACACTTTCTACGGCGTCCTGCGCACTCCCATATGGGTCCCGCACACTTTCTACGGCGTCCGGCGCACTCCCATATGGGTCCCACACACTTTCTACGGCGTCCTGCGCACTCCCACTTGGGTCCCACACACTTTCTACGGCGTCCGGCGCACTCCCATATGGGTCCCGCACACTTTCTACGGCGTCCGGCGCACTCCCAAATGGGTCCCACACACTTTCTACGGCGTCCTGCGCACTCCCATATGGGTCCCGCACACTTTCTACGGCGTCCGGCGCACTCCCATATGGGTCCCACACACTTTCTACGGCGTCCTGCGCACTCCCATATAGGTCCCACACACTTTCTACGGCGTCCTGCGCACTCCCATATGGGTCCCGCACACTTTCTACGGCGTCCGGCGCACTGCCAAATGGGTCCCGCACACTTTCTACGGCGTCCGGCGCATTCCTGTATGGGTCCCACACACTTTCTGCGGCGTCCGGCGCACTCCCACTTGGGTCCGACACACTTTCTGCGGCGTCCTGCGCACTTCCACTTGGGTCCCAAACACTTTCTACGGCGTCCGGCGCACTCCTGTATGAGTCCCACACACTTTCTACGGCGTACGGCGCACTCCCATATGGGTCCCACACATTTTCTACGGCGTCCTTCGCACTCCCATATGGGTCCCGCACACTTTCTACGGCGTCCGGCGCACTCCCAAATGGGTCCCACACACTTTCTACGGCGTCCGGCGCACTCCCAAATGGGTCCCACACACTTTCTACGGCGTCCTGCGCACTCCCATATGGGTCCCACACACTTTCTACGGCGTCCTGCGCACTTCCACTTGGGTTCCTCGCACTTTCTACGGCGTCCGGCGCACTCCCATATGGGTCCCGCACACTTTCTACGGCGTCCGGCGCACTCCCATATGGGTCCCGCACACTTTCTACGGCGTCCGGCGCACTCCCAAATGGGTCCCACACACTTTCTACGGCGTCCTGCGCACTCCCACTTGGGTTCCTCGCACATTCTACGGCGTCCGGCGCACTCCCATATGGGTCCCGCACACTTTCTACGGCGTCCGGCGCACTCCCATATGGGTCCCACACACTTTCTACGGCGTCCTGCGCACTCCCATATGGGTCCCACACACTTTCTACGGCGTCCTGCGCACTCCCATATGGGTCCCGCA
Organism: Aplectana chamaeleonis; assembly: GCA_029168955.1. Lineage (NCBI taxonomy): Eukaryota > Metazoa > Nematoda > Chromadorea > Rhabditida > Cosmocercidae > Aplectana > Aplectana chamaeleonis. Next base: position 222,495 of record JAPDOI010000734.1, read on the forward strand.
CACTTTCTACGGCGTCCGGCGCACTCCCAAATGGGTCCCACACACTTTCTACGGCGTCCGGCGCACTCCCATATGGGTCCCACACACTTTCTACGGCGTCCTGCGCACTCCCATATGGGTCCCACACACTTTCTACGGCGTCCTGCGCACTCCCATATGGGTCCCACACACTTTCTACGGCGTCCGGCGCACTCCCAAATGGGTCCCACACACTTTCTACGGCGTCCTGCGCACTCCCATATGGGTCCCACACACTTTCTACGGCGTCCGGCGCACTCCCAAATGGGTCCCACACACTTTCTACGGCGTCCGGCGCACTCCCAAATGGGTCCCACACACTTTCTACGGCGTCCGGCGCACTCCCAAATGGGTCCCACACACTTTCTACGGCGTCCTGCGCACTCCCATATGGGTCCCACACACTTTCTACGGCGTCCTGCGCACTCCCATATGGGTCCCGCACACTTTCTACGGCGTCCGGCGCACTCCCAAATGGGTCCCACACACTTTCTACGGCGTCCTGCGCACTCCCACTTGGGTTCCTCGCACTTTCTACGGCGTCCGGCGCACTCCCATATGGGTCCCGCACACTTTCTACGGCGTCCGGCGCACTCCCATATGGGTCCCGCACACTTTCTACGGCGTCCGGCGCACTCCCATATGGGTCCCACACACTTTCTACGGCGTCCTGCGCACTCCCACTTGGGTTCCTCGCACTTTCTACGGCGTCCGGCGCACTCCCATATGGGTCCCGCACACTTTCTACGGCGTCCGGCGCACTCCCATATGGGTCCCGCACACTTTCTACGGCGTCCTGCGCACTCCCATATGGGTCCCACACACTTTCTACGGCGTCCTGCGCACTTCCACTTGGGTTCCTCGCACTTTCTACGGCGTCCGGCGCACTCCCATATGGGTCCCGCACACTTTCTACGGCGTCCGGCGCACTCCCAAATGGGTCCCACACACTTTCTACGGCGTCCGGCGCACTCCCATATGGGTCCCGCACACTTTCTACGGCGTCCGGCGCACTCCCAAATGGGTCCCACACACTTTCTACGGCGTCCGGCGCACTCCCAAATGGGTCCCACACACTTTCTACGGCGTCCTGCGCACTCCCATATGGGTCCCGCACACTTTCTACGGCGTCCGGCGCACTCCCAAATGGGTCCCACACACTTTCTACGGCGTCCGGCGCACTCCCAAATGGGTCCCACACACTTTCTACGGCGTCCGGCGCACTCCCATATGGGTCCCGCACACTTTCTACGGCGTCCGGCGCACTCCCAAATGGGTCCCACACACTTTCTACGGCGTCCGGCGCACTCCCATATGGGTCCCACACACTTTCTACGGCGTCCGGCGCACTCCCATATGGGTCCCACACACTTTCTACGGCGTCCGGCGCACTCCCATATGGGTCCCGCACACTTTCTACGGCGTCCGGCGCACCCCCATATGGGTCCCACACACTTTCTACGGCGTCCGGCGCGCTCTTAAATGGGTCCCACACACTTTCCACGTCGTCCGGCGCACTCCCATATGAGTCCCACACACTTTCTACGGCTTCCTGCGCACTTTCCCTTGGGTTCCTCGCACTTTCTACGGCGTCCGGCGCACTCCCATATGGGTCCCGCACACTTTCTACGGCGTCCGGCGCACTCCCAAATGGGTCCCACACACTTTCTGCGGCGTCCGGCGCACTCCCATATGGGTCCCGCACACTTTCTACGGCGTCCGGCGCACTCCCACTTGGGTCCCACACACTTTCTGCGGCGTCCTGCGCACTTCCACTTGGGTTCCTCGCACTTTCTACGGCGTCCGGCGCACTCCCAAATGGGTCCCACAGACTTTCTACGGCGTCCGGCGCACTCCCATATGGGTCCCGCACACTTTCCACGTCGTCCGGCGCACTCCCATATGAGTCCCACACACTTTCTACGGCTTCCGGCGCACTCCCATATGGGTGTCACACACTTTCTACGGCGTCCTGCGCACTTTCACTTGGGTTCCTCGCACTTTCTACGGCGTCCGGCGCACTCCCATATGGGTCCCGCACACTTTCTACGGCTTCCGGCGCACTCCCATATGGGTGTCACACACTTTCTACGGCGTCCGGCGCACTCCCATATGGGTGTCACACACTTTCTACGGCGTCCTGCGCACTTTCACTTGGGTTCCTCGCACTTTCTACGGCGTCCGGCGCACTCCCATATGGGTCCCGCACACTTTCTACGGCGTCCGGCGCACTCCCAAATGGGTCCCACACACTTTCTGCGGCGTCCGGCGCACTCCCATATGGGTCCCGCACAATTTCTACGGCGTCTGGCGCACTCCCACTTGGGTCCCACACACTTTCTGCGGCGTCCTGCGCACTTCCACTTGGGTTCCTCGCACTTTCTACGGCGTCCGGCGCACTCCTATATGGGTCCCGCACACTTTCTACGGCGTCCGGCGCACTCCCAAATGGGTCCCACACACTTTCTGCGGCGTCCGGCGCACTCCCATTAGGGTCCCGCACACTTTCTACGGCGCCCGGCGCACTCCCAAATGGGTCCCACAAACTTTCTACGGCGTCCGGCGCACTCCCAAATGGGTCCCACAGACTTTCTACGGCGTCCGGCGCAGTCCCATATGGGTCCAGCACACTTTTTACGGCTTCCGGCGCACTCCCAAATGGGTCCCACACACTTTCTACGGCGTCCGGCGCACTCTCAAATGGGTCCCACAGACTTTCTACGGCGTCCGGCGCACTCCCATATGGGTCCCGCACACTTTCTACGGCGTCCGGCGCACTCCCATATGGGTCCCACACACTTTCTACGGCGTCCGGCGCACTCCCATGTGGGTCCCACACACTTTCTACGGCGTCCGGCGCACTCCCATATGGGTCCCACACACTTTCTACGGCGTCCGGCGCACTCCCATATGGGTCCCGCACACTTTCTACGGCGTCCGGCGCACTCCCAAATGGGTCCCACACACTTTCTACGGCGTCCGGCGCACTCCCATATGGGTCCCACACACTTTCTACGGCGTGCGGCGCACTCCCAAATGTGTCCCATACACTTTCTGCGGCGTCCTGCGCACTTCCACTTGGGTTCCTCGCACTTTCTACGGCGTCCGGCGCACTCCCATATGGGTCCCGCACACTTTCTACGGCGTCCGGCGCACTCCCAAATGGGTCCCACACACTTTCTGCGGCGTCCGGCGCACTCCCATATGGGTCCCGCACACTTTCTACGGCGTCCGGCGCACTCCCAAATGGGTCCCACACACTTTCTACGGCGTCCGGCGCACTTCCACTTGGGTTCCTCGCACTTTCTACGGCGTCCTGCGCACTCCCAAATGGGTCCCACACACTTTCCATGGCGTCCGGCGCACTCCCATATGGGTCCCATACACTTTCCGCGGTGTCGGGCGCATCCCCATATGGGTCCCACACACTTTCTACGGCGTCCGGCGCACTCCCATATGGGTGTCACACACTTTCTACGGCGTCCTGCGCTCTTTCACTTGGGTTCCTCGCACTTTCTACGGCGTCCGGCGCACTCCCATATGGGTCCCGCACACTTTCTATGGCGTCCGGCGCACTCCCATATGGGTCCCGCACACTTTCTACGGCTTCCGGCGCACTCCCATATGGGTGTCACACACTTTCTACGGCGTCCTGCGCACTTTCACTTGGGTTCCTCGCACTTTCTACGGCGTCCGGCGCACTCCCATATGGGTCCCGCACACTTTCTACGGCGTCCGGCGCACTCCCAAATGGGTCCCACACACTTTCTGCGGCGTCCGGCGCACTCCCATATGGGTCCCGCACACTTTCTACGGCGTCCGGCGCACTCCCACTTGGGTCCCACACACTTTCTGCGGCGTCCTGCGCACTTCCACTTGGGTTCCTCGCACTTTCTACGGCGTCCGGCGCACTCCCAAATGGGTCCCACACACTTTCTACGGCGTCCGGCGCACTCCCAAATGGGTCCCACAGACTTTCTACGGCGTCCGGCGCACTCCCATATGGGTCCCGCACACTTTCTACGGCGTCCGGCGCACTCCCATATGGGTCCCGCACACTTTCTACGGCGTCCGGCGCACTCCCAAATGGGTCCCACACACTTTCTACGGCGTCCGACGCACTCCCACTTGGGTCCCACACACTTTCTGCGGCGTCCTGCGCACTTCCACTTGGGTTCCTCGCACTTTCTACGGCGTCCGGCGCACTCCCAAATGGGTCCCACACACTTTCTACGGCGTCCGGCGCACTCCCATATGGGTCCCGCACACTTTCTACGGCGTCCGGCGCACTCCCAAATGGGTCCCACACACTTTCTGCGGCGTCCTGCGCACTTCCACTTGGGTTCCTCGCACTTTCTACGGCGTCCGGCGCACTCCCATATGGGTCCCGCACACTTTCTACGGCGTCCGGCGCACTCCCAAATGGGTCCCACACACTTTCTACGGCGTCCGGCGCACTCCCATATGGGTCCCGCACACTTTCTACGGCGTCCGGGGCACTCCCACTTGGATCCCACACACTTTATGTGGCGTCCTGCGCACTTCCACTTGGGTTCCTCGCACTTTCTACGGCGTCCGGCGCACTCCCATATGGGTCCCGCACACTTTCTACGGCGTCCGGCGCACTCCCATATGGGTCCCGCACACTTTCTACGGCTTCCGGCGCACTCCCATATGGGTGTCACACACTTTCTACGGCGTCCGGCGCACTCCCATATGGGTCCCGCACACTTTCTACGGCTTCCGGCGCACTCCCATATGGGTGTCACACACTTTCTACGGCGTCCGGCGCACTCCCATATGGGTGTCACACACTTTCTACGGCGTCCTGCGCACTTTCACTTGGGTTCCTCGCACTTTCTACGGCGTCCGGCGCACTCCCATATGGGTCCCGCACACTTTCTACGGCGTCCGGCGCACTCCCAAATGGGTCCCACACACTTTCTGCGGCGTCCGGCGCACTCCCATATGGGTCCCGCACACTTTCTACGGCGTCCGGCGCACTCCCACTTGGGTCCCACACACTTTCTGCGGCGTCCTGCGCACTTCCACTTGGGTTCCTCGCACTTTCTACGGCGTCCGGCGCACCGCCATATGGGTCCCGCACACTTTCTACGGCGTCCGGCGCACTCCCAAATGGGTCCCACACACTTTCTACGGCGTCCGGCGCACTCCCATATGGGTCCCGCACACTTTCTACGGCGTCCGGCGCACTCCCAAATGGGTCCCACACACTTTCTACGGCGTCCGGCGCACTCCCATATGGGTCGCGCACACTTTCTACGGCGTCCGACGCACTCCCACTTGGATCCCACACACTTTATGTGGCGTCCTGCACACTCCCACTTGGGTGCCGCACACTTTCTACGGCGTCCGGCGCACTCCCAAATGGGTCCCACACAGTTTCTGCGGCGTCCGGCGCACTCCCATATGGGTCCCGCACACTTTCTACGGCGTCCGGCGCACTCCCAAATGGGTCCCACACACTTTCTGCGGCGTCCTGCGCACTTCCACTTGGGTTCCTCGCACTTTCTACGGCGTCCGGCGCACTCCCATATGGGTCCCGCACACTTTCTACGGCGTCCGGCGCACTCCCAAATGGGTCCCACACACTTTCTGCGGCGTCCGGCGCACTCCCATATGGGTCCCGCACACTTTCTACGGCGTCCGGCGCACTCCCAAATGGGTCCCACACACTTTCTGCGGCGTCCTGCGCACTTCCACTTGGGTTCCTCGCACTTTCTACGGCGTCCGGCGCACTCCCAAATGGGTCCCACACACTTTCTACGGCGTCCGGCGCACTCCCAAATGGGTCCCACAGACTTTCTACGGCGTCCGGCGCACTCCCATATGGGTCCCGCACACTTTCCACGTCGTCCGGCGCACTCCCATATGAGTCCCACACACTTTCGTCGGCTTCCGGCGCACTCCCATATGGGTGTCACACACTTTCTACGGCGTCCGGCGCACTCCCATATGGGTCCCGCACACTTTCCACGTCGTCCGGCGCACTCCCATATGGGTCCCACACGCTTTCAACGGCGTCCGGCGCACTCCCATATGGGTCGCGCACACTTTCTACGGCGTTCGGCGCACTCCCATATGAGTCCCGCACACTTTCTACGGCGTCCGGCGCACTCCCATATTGGTTCCACACACTTTCTACGGCGTCCGGCGCACTCCCTAATGGGTCCCACACACTTTCTACGGCGTCCGGCGCACTCCCATATGGGTCCCGCATACTTTCTACGGCGTCCGGCGCACTCCCATATGGGTCCCGCATACTTTCTACGGCGTCCGGCGCACTCGTATATGGTCCCACACACTTTATGTGGCGTCCGGCGCACTCCCAAATGAGTCCCACACACTTTCTACGGCGTCCTGCGCACTCCCATGTGGGTCCCACACACATTCTACAGCGTCCTGCGCACTCCCACTTGGGTCCCGCGCGCTTTCTACGGCATCCGGCGCACTCCCATATGGGTCCCGCACACTTTCTACGGCGTCCCGCGCACTCCCGTATGGATCGCACACACTTTCTACCGCGTCCGGCGCACTCCCATATGGGTCCCACACACATTCTACGGCTTCCGGCGCACTCCCATATGGGTCCCATACACTTTCTACGGCGTCCTGCGCACTCCCATATGGGTCCCACACACTTTCTACGTCGGCCCGCGCACTCCCAAATGAGTCCCACACACTTTCTACGGGTTCCGGCGCACTCCCATATGGGTGTCACACACTTCCTACGGCGTCCTGCCACTCCCATATGGGTCCCACACACTTTCTACGGCGTCCGGCGCACTCCCACTTGGATCCCACACACTTTATGTGGCGTCCTGCGCACTTCCACTTGGGTTCCTCGCACTTTCTACGGCGTCCGGCGCACTCCCATATGGGTCCCGCACACTTTCTACGGCGTCCGGCGCACTCCCAAATGGGTCCCACACACTTTCCACGTCGTCCGGCGCACTCCCATATGGGTCCCGCACACTTTCCACGTCGTCCGGCGCACTCCCATATGAGTCCAAAACACTCTCTACGGCTTCCGGCGCACTCCCATATGGGTGTCACACACTTTCTACGGCGTCCTGCCACTCCCATATGGGTCCCACACACTTTCTACGGCGTCCGGCGCACTCCCAAATGAGTCCCACACGCTTTCAACGACGTCCGGCGCACTCCCAAATGGGTCCCACACACTTTCTGCGGCGCCCTGCGCACTTCCACTTGGGTTCCTCGCACTTTCTACGGCGTCCGGCGCACTCCCATATGGGTCCCGCACACTTTCTACGGCGTCCGGCGCACACCCAAATGGGTCCCACACACTTTCTGCGGCGTCCGGCGCACTCCCATATGGGTCCCACACACTTTCTGCGGCGTCCGGCGCACTCCCATATGGGTCCCGCACACTTTCTACGGCGTCCGGCGCACTCCCAAATGGGTCCCACACACTTTCTGCGGCGTCCTGCGCACTTCCACTTGGGTTCCTCGCACTTTCTACGGCGTCCGGCGCACTCCCATATGGGTCCCGCACACTTTCTACGGCGTCCGGCGCACACCCAAATGGGTCCCACACACTTTCTGCGGCGTCCGGCGCACTCCCATATGGGTCCCGCACACTTTCTACAGCGTCCGACGCACTCCCACTTGGATCCCACACACTTTATGTGGCGTCCTGCGCACTTCCACTTGGGTTCCTCGCACTTTCTACGGCGTCCGGCGCACTTCCATATGGGTCCCGCACACTTTCTACGGCGTCCGGCGCACTCCCATATGAGTCCCACACACTTTCTACGGCTTCCGGCGCACTCCCATATGGGTGTCACACACTTTCTACGGCGTCCTGCCACTCCCATATGGGTCCCGCACACTTTCTACGGCTTCCGGCGCACTCCCATATGGGTGTCACACACTTTCTACGGCGTCCGGCGCACTCCCATATGGGTGTCACACACTTTCTACGGCGTCCTGCGCACTTTCACTTGGGTTCCTCGCACTTTCTACGGCGTCCGGCGCACTCCCATATGGGTCCCGCACACTTTCTACGGCGTCCGGCGCGCTCCCGAATGGGTCCCACACACTTTCTGCGGCGTCCGGCGCACTCCCATATGGGTCCCGCACACTTTATACGGCGTCCGGCGCACTCCCACTTGGGTCCCACACACTTTCTGCGGCGTCCTGCGCACTTCCACTTGGGTTCCTCGCACTTTCTACGGCGTCCGGCGCACTCCTATATGGGTCCCGCACACTTTCTACGGCGTCCGGCGCACTCCCAAATGGGTCCCACACACTTTCTGCGGCGTCCGGCGCACTCCCATATGGGTCCCGCACACTTTCTACGGCGTCCGGCGCACTCCCAAATGGGTCCCACACACTTTCTACGGCGTCCGGCGCACTCTCAAATGGGTCCCACAGACTTTCTATAGCGTCCGACGCACTCCCACTTGGATCCCACACACTTTATGTGGCGTCCTGCGCACTTCCACTTGGGTTCCTCGCACTTTCTATGGCGTCCGGCGCACTCCCAAATGGGTCCCACACACTTTCTGCGGCGTCCGGCGCACTCCCATATGGGTCCCGCACACTTTCTACGGCGTCCGGCGCACTCCCAAATGGGTCCCACACACTTTCTGCGGCGTCCTGCGCACTTCCACTTGGGTTCCTCGCACTTTCTACGGCGTCCGGCGCACTCCCATATGGGTCCCGCACACTTTCTACGGCGTCCGGCGCACACCCAAATGGGTCCCACACACTTTCTGCGGCGTCCGGCGCACTCCCATATGGGTCCCGCACACTTTCTACAGCGTCCGACGCACTCCCACTTGGATCCCACACACTTTATGTGGCGTCCTGCGCACTTCCACTTGGGTTCCTCGCACTTTCTACGGCGTCCGGCGCACTTCCATATGGGTCGCGCACACTTTCTACGGCGTCCGGCGCACTCCCAAATGGGTCCCACACACTTTCCACGTCGTCCGGCGCACTCCCATATGGGTCCCGCACACTTTCCACGTCGTCCGGCGCACTCCCATATGAGTCCAAAACACTTTCTACGGCTTCCGGCGCACTCCCATATGGGTGTCACACACTTTCTACGGCGTCCTGCCACTCCCATATGGGTCCCACACACTTTCTACGGCGTCCGGCGCACTCCCAAATGAGTCCCACACGCTTTCAACGACGTCCGGCGCACTCCCATATGGGTCGCGCACACTTTCTACGGCGTTCGGCGCACTCCCATATGAGTCCCGCACACTTTCTACGGCGTCCGGCGCACTCCCATATGGGTCCCACACACTTTCAACGGCGTCCGGCGCACTCCCAAATGAGTCCCACACACTTTCTACGGCGTCCGGCGCACTCCCATATGGGTCCCGCATACTTTCTACGGCGTCCGGCGCACTCCCATATGAGTCCCGCACACTTTCTACGGCATCCGGCGCACTCCCATATGGGTCCCACACACTTTCTACGGCGTCCGGCGCACTCCCAAATGAGTCCCACACACTTTCTACGGCGTCCTGCCACTCCCATGTGGGTCCCACACACTTTCTACGGCGTCCGGCGCACTCCCATGTGGGTCCCACACACTTTCTACGGCGTCCGGCGCACTCCCATATGGGTCCCGCACACTTTCTACGGCGCCCGGCGCACTCCCAAATGGGCCCCACACACTTTCTACGGCGTCCGGCGCACTCCCATATGAGTCCCACACACTTTCTACGGCTTCCGGCGCACTCCCATATGGGTGTCACACACTTTCTACGGCGTCCTGCCACTCCCATATGGGTCCCACACACTTTCTACGGCGTCCGGCGCACTCCCAAATGAGTCCCACACACTTTCTACGGGTTCCGGCGCACTCCCATATGGGTGTCACACACTTTCTACGGCGTCCTGCCACTCCCATATGGGTCCCACACACTTTCTACGGCGTCCGGCGCACTCCCACTTGGATCCCACACACTTTATGTGGCGTCCTGCGCACTTCCACTTGGGTTCCTCGCACTTTCTACGGCGTCCGGCGCACTTCCATATGGGTCGCGCACACTTTCTACGGCGTCCGGCGCACTCCCAAATGGGTCCCACACACTTTCCACGTCGTCCGGCGCACTCCCATATGGGTCCCGCACACTTTCCACGTCGTCCGGCGCACTCCCATATGAGTCCAAAACACTTTCTACGGCTTCCGGCGCACTCCCATATGGGTGTCACACACTTTCTACGGCGTCCTGCCACTCCCATATGGGTCCCACACACTTTCTACGGCGTCCGGCGCACTCCCAAATGAGTCCCACACGCTTTCAACGACGTCCGGCGCACTCCCATATGGGTCGCGCACACTTTCTACGGCGTTCGGCGCACTCCCATATGAGTCCCGCACACTTTCTACGGCGTCCGGCGCACTCCCATATGGGTCCCACACACTTTCAACGGCGTCCGGCGCACTCCCAAATGAGTCCCACACACTTTCTACGGCGTCCGGCGCACTCCCATATGGGTCCCGCATACTTTCTACGGCGTCCGGCGCACTCCCATATGAGTCCCGCACACTTTCTACGGCATCCGGCGCACTCCCATATGGGTCCCACACACTTTCTACGGCGTCCGGCGCACTCCCAAATGAGTCCCACACACTTTCTACGGCGTCCTGCCACTCCCATGTGGGTCCCACACACTTTCTACGGCGTCCGGCGCACTCCCATGTGGGTCCCACACACTTTCTACGGCGTCCGGCGCACTCCCATATGGGTCCCGCACACTTTCTACGGCGCCCGGCGCACTCCCATATGAGTCCCACACACTTTCTACGGCTTCCTGCGCACTCCCATATGGGTGTCACACACTTTCTACGGCGTCCTGCCACTCCCATATGGGTCCCACACACTTTCTACGGCGTCCGGCGCACTCCCAAATGAGTCCCACACACTTTCTACGGCTTCCGGCGCACTCCCATATGGGTGTCACACACTTTCTACGGCGTCCTGCCACTCCCATATGGGTCCCACACACTTTCTACGGCGTCCGGCGCACTCCCGAATGAGTCCCACACACTTTCTACGGCGTCCGGAGCACTCCCATATGGGTCCCGCACACTTTCTACGGCGTCCGGCGCACTCCCATATGAGTCCCGCACACTTTCTACGGCGTCCGGCGCACTCCCATATGGGTCCCACACACTTCCTACGGCGTCCGGCGCACTCCCATATGGGTCCCGCACACTTTCTACGGCGCCCGGCGCACTCCCAAATGGGTACCACACACTTTCTACGGCGTCCGGCGCACTCCCAAATGGGTCCCACACACTTTCTACGGCGTCCGGCGCACTCCCATATGGGTCCCGCACACTTTCTACGGCGTCCGGCGCACTCCCATATGGGTCCCACACACTTTCTACGGCGTCCTGCCACTCTCACCGTGTTCCCGTACGCCTTCTACGGCATCCTGCGCGCTCTTGGAATCCTACTCACACCATACGGCGGTCCGAAAAATACTTCCAAGGTCTCGTCGAATTCGTACAGCTTGAAACCAAAACCGTCTCGAACAGGGCAAAATCTTGTTTGGAAGCCTATCAGTAACTGTGTTGATTTTCATTAGTTCATTTTTAAGGATAAGTGAGCGTCGGCTGGTTTGTATAAACATGTTTACTTGTTTTTGCCTATCTTCGACCTCAATTTTGAGGTTCCGCAAAAATTGAGTTTTTAACTCCAATTTTTAATAGGAGCGACCTGCATCCATTTCCAGCCTCCTGTCCAAAAATGAGCTCCCTAGCTCAATTTTAAGTGTACCCGCAAGATCGTGAACGCCGTCTGAAAAAAAAGGAGATTAACAACAAAAACGAGCGGTCTTTCAATTTTTACTCGAAAACCAGTGAACCGTTCTAAACCATTTTTGGGCACATATACCAACTTTTTGCGCTCTTTTTCATGCAATTTAGCTCTAATTCCTACGTTCACTCTGAACTGAGATTTCGAAAAAGGGGTTGCGCGCGTGGCCAGTTCAAAACCAAATCTGGTGCGCGCTTCGCGCGCACCACAATTGGTTAACTTATCAGCACTTCCTTGACTTGATCATCCCTGTATTCTGAGTCTTCATTTGTTCATTCCGAGGGGGCGAAAATGGGGCACGGGGCCGTTCTGGAACTCCCAAACGCTTGTTTGCAGCCGTTATTTTGCCACTACTGGCTCGTTTTCTACCGTTCTTTCGGCACTGGGAGCCTAGGATCCTTCTCGACTATCATTTCACTGTAGAAATTTCACGAAGATGATCATCGTGAACGCTGCCTTTGATGTACTCGGCTTCTACTAGAATCCTCAAGCCGTTGGAAAAGTCAAATAGAATGAAGAGCCGTGCTCTAGCCATTTTGAGCCAGCGGAACGTCGAGGTTCCGCCTATTTTTATGCAGCACCCCGCCACCTCAATGCGATTTCGAGTGCTCAAATACCGTTTTTTAATTCGTTTTCGACGCTTCAAACCACGTGAAGTCGTACGAATTTATTAGATTTGCTGCGTCACCACATTTGGCGCTAGCTTCTCTTTCTAAACTGATCAACAGTTGGCTCTTCACTTCCCATGCTCTACTGCAAACCCAGCATTCATGATTTAGCTTGAACACTGTCTTCAAGCTGATTTCTCCTTCTCCACCCGCTCTGTCACTGCCGCTTCCTCTGGTAAGACATTCATTGAAGAAAAATATTGAAAGATTCGGGATCAATCAATTATAGAGTAGAGAACGCCGAGCTAAGTGTGCTACAGGTCCCTTTTATCGCGATGGCTTCAGCAGTCTATAAAAAATTCGCACGTTCACGATGAATATCATATTCGAGCTTGATTCAAAAATGGGGTGTTTTGAACCTGAATTAAAGGCAGTGGTCACGATGAAAAACGTTATCGAAAAAAACTACAAAAATCAGCTTAGATCAAAAACAGCTGAAAAACTATGAAGGTAGCGCGGTGAAAAACGGTCTACAAATAGAGTTTCTAGGGCCCAAAGAAGCTAGTTCGTGCACACGTGCACAGCGATGACGAAACAGATCGCAGTCTCATGCCGAGCAGTCAAAAATCATCGACATTCAGAGGACGAAATAAATGCAAATTTAACGAATAAAAACAGTTGAATAATGAAAGCATCACTTCAGTCAATGTTTTTCACTAGATGTGTACATAAATTCGAAGGTTCCTTGATTGACATTCAATTTCAAGCCAGCTGATGTTCTTGATATAAGAGGTCATCGATGCCGATGATGTGGAGAGGGCTCGTCCACCATCAAAAGACAAGAAAGTTCAGGTTTCAAATTCGGCCCAAAACAGTGGTTTTTTCGCGCTTTTTTCTTATAGGTCCTACTACTCGAGACCCAGGAAAGGATTTGGAGAGAAAAGGACGACAAGCATATTTGATCGCGACCACTGCCTTTAACGAATAGTGAATAAACAGCTAGGAAAAGAGCTCAGAATGAGCCAAACTAGCGGTTTCTGAGGTACGAACAGGTTCAGAGCCCGGACGAGCTTACAAAACGTGCGCGAATCAATCAGGCTGAATGTGGCGGAGTTGCTCGGCAATTTTCCAACGAAAACGTCCGCGGCGCCACTAGCTTGTCAGAACGGAGGGTGGAGCGGAATATGAAGGGTACTTTGTTAACGAAGTCTTCACTTCGCGGTCCTTTTTATCAATTATTTCCCGTTTTCGCTGGTTTCTTTGACCCTATCCTATGCAGCGTCTGCCAGCACTGTGTTTCATACCGAAAACTCATAAACGATAATTATCGCAAACACTGCCTTTGAAGGTACAGTCCAACCTCAGAATGGTTTTTCTTTTTTCTGCCTATCTTGAAAACGGTCCCATGCTGATACCAGTGATATCTCTGGCATCGTACAAGACCTTCTCGGAGCGAAGTGTTGGTCCCTCGAAAATTTAGCTGCGTAAGCGTGGTGGGCGAGTTGTCCGAGGCTCGTAACTTCCGTTTCTTGCAGCTGTTGTGTGCGAGGCGACTTGAATAAGGGGAGAGGCTGAAAATTGAGCGAAGAGCGGGGCTATTGATCGGAAACCATTGCTCATCTCACCACTGTTGAGCTCGAAATATCGTAAAAGGGGCGTGAGAAAGTGGCTTCCTGATCTGGGCGCTCCAGGGTGCCCTCCTCCTATATCTAGATTATTCGGAGGAATTGAGAGGTCGCACTTATCAGGGGCTATATAGGGTGGGCCTACTTCACAATTATGTGGGAAACTCTGATTCCGTCCCTGAGCTTGGACTGTGCCTCTAAAGGCACCGGACGAGCTCAGAGACGAAATCTGAGATCTCCACATACTGTGCTTCTCTGGGTCCCATTCCGCTCTGCAATCGCGTATCGAGACGCTTCACGGACGCATTCGCTCGAGCCGGACGAAATTCCAGCGCCGCAGCCGATCAGCTGATTGTACGTAGTTTTTTTTTGTTTTCTTGAACTTTCCTGGTTTCTTCTGTGACTAAACTCCTTCTGTGTTTCTTTATATACTAAAATGTTATATTTACATGCACGCTCATTTTTTTCCGTACAGATGCCTCCGCAACAACTTCTAGGGGAGAAAAAAATCACGATGGTTGGTAATTTTTTTCACGTTCATTTTTGTAATTCTCTCTTTTTGTTTTTCTTCTTTACATTCCAGTGATTCATATGATTGTTTGGTTTCCAAGGATAGTTCCGGTTTCATTCCGAAATCGATCGAACTCGGGATTAAACCGGAACTATCCTTGAAAAAAACAAACACATGAGGAGAATTACGAAACCAAACAATCACAAAAATTATTTGAATGTAAAAAAATACAAAATGAGAAGAGAATCCCGAAAATAAAAGAGAATAAAAATGCAATTGCCATTGGGAATTGTTTCTGCCCTAGAAGTTGCAGCGACGGCAACTCGGAAGAAAAATTAGTGTGCATGTAACATTGGCGTGGATCCTGAAGAGACTTTGCGTTCCTCATCGGAGGTTAGCGCAAGCTCGGTGCACCTATGTTATAGCATAGGGCGCCGAGTTTGCGCCAACCTGCAACAGTGAACGCAAAGTCTCTTCCGGATCC
This sequence comes from Aplectana chamaeleonis, assembly GCA_029168955.1. NCBI lineage: Eukaryota > Metazoa > Nematoda > Chromadorea > Rhabditida > Cosmocercidae > Aplectana > Aplectana chamaeleonis. The sequence goes on from JAPDOI010000734.1 coordinate 237,575, forward strand.
ATGCCGATGTTAGATATAACACTTTAATACATCAAAAAACACAGAAGGACGGGTTTAGTCACAGAAGAAAGCAAGACGATTGAGGAAAACTAAAAAACCTCCTTGAATCGGCTGATCGACTGCGGCGCCGGAATTTCGTCCGGATCGAGCGCGTGCGGCCCCGAAGCGTCTCGATACGCAATTGCGAAGCGGAATTTGACGCAGAGAAGCACAGTATGTGGAAATCTCAGATTTCGTCTCTGAGCTTGGCCGGTGCCTTTAGAGGCACAGTCCAAGCTCAGGGACGGAATCAGATATTCCCACATAATTGTGAAGTAGACCCACCCTATAAAGCCCCTGATAACTGCGACCTCTCAATTCCTCCGAATAAGCTAGCTAAAGGAGAAAGGCACCCCTGGGGCGCCCAGATCAGGAAGCCACTTTGTCACGCCCCTTTTACGATATTTCGAGCTCAACAGTGGTGAGATGAGCAATGGTTTCCGATCGATAGCCCCGTTCTTCCCTCAATTTTCAGCCTCTCTCCTTATTCAAGTCGCCTCGCATACATCGATTGCAAACGACGGAAATGAGAAACGACGGAAAAAAGAGAAACAGAATAACAGAAGAGCGATTTAGAGGTTGGGCTGTGCCTTCAATGCTGGGTGAGTGACCTCCCAACGGCTGGTCAACTACAATCTGGGAATTTTTTTAGGAGCATTTCGGACTCAGCGTACTCTCCAGACTTTATTTGTCCGGCTCAGGGCTGGGCACGCGTCCCGGTTAACCTTAGGTGGGAGCATTTTGGACGTTACAGAGAGGGCAAAGGGGAGTGCTTAAACCGAACACCAAAAACAAACGAAGTGCATGTTCTGTGAAATTTCGGGAAAGAAGAAATGCATGCTTTTCTTTTAATTTGTCGTATCTTCTTCTCCGCTTTTTGGGCGAACATTTACGGAATTCAAAAAAAAAATTGGAAACTTTGCAAACTCCTGCGAAAGAAGCGAATGATTGCATCTTCCTCCTTGAGAAGTACCCTGTCTATAAGAAACCGAGTTTTATCCAGCCCCTTAGAGACTCGGCTTGCCGTGCGATATGGTGTTTGCCCGCAGCTACACAGCGCAAACTGGAGTGGACGCACACACAATATTAATTAAAAATGTATTTTATTACAGAAAGGGGAGGAGAAAAGGATTGAAACTGCAGTAAATGGAAGAAGGCAGAAATAGGATACTTTCAATGTATCCACTATAGAAAATTATAGGCAGCATACACGCTCGTAAAAGTGATTGAGATAACTACGGAAATAGAATGGTATGGCTCAGATTACTGCGCCAACGCATTTTGAAGCGTCGAAAACGACCCATAATGCCGTTGCAGGAGTAGCAAGTTTGGCCCCGCCGAAATTGTCACGCTCCTGTATTTGCCCTTTTCCCGCAACGCAAGGTTGCTGGGTCATATTCACCGTCGGTAAAACTTGCTACTCCTACATATAACCGCATTGCGGGTCGTTTTTGGCGCTTCAAAATGCGTAGGCATTATGTTGTAAACTATACGGTTCGATTCACATTGTTATCACAACCACGTTTACGAGCGTGTATGCTGCCTTCAATGTAAATAAACTAAGTTGGAGGGGGGTGATTTTTTGATCTTGATAACGCTCATTTAAAATGAACATAGTTGATTAAAAACAACATTAAACATGAGAACTAAGAGCATTGGGAGAAAGACGAGAATCTGGCAAACGTTTTAATAACAACTGGTTTTATATTCAATGAAATTTAAGGACCTTAAAAGCTCGTCCCGGTTTTGTCCCAGTTTTCGGAGTAAAACCGGGACGAGGAAAAGGTCCCAAAATCACATCAAAAATCGATTCTATTGAAACTAAAATGCTTGCCAGATTCTGCTCTTTCTCACAATATCCTTTGCTCTCATGTCTAATGCTACTTTTGATTAGCTAGGTTTTTTTTGAATGAACCCTGTCACGGCTAAATACTTACCCCCGCTCCAACTTTGTTTATTTACATTAAATTTCTCAAATGGGTACATCCAAAATAGACTACTTTTACCATCTTCCATTTCCTTCAGTTTCAATCCCATTCTCCTCCCGCTTCTGTCATAAAATATCTTTTTTTTTATTTATATTGTGTGTGCTTCCACTGTGTGCGCTGTGTAGCTGCGGACAATCTCCGTATTTCACGGCAAGCCGAGTCTCAAAGGGATTGAGGCTTTCTGGGTGGGTAAAACTCGGGTATTTCACTCCCTACGCATCCCATAAATCCTAACATGGTTCCACAACACAAAAAAAATTTGGATTTCTTAATCAGAACAATCAAACACAAATTAACTAATCCTTCATAGGTTCAAGAAAGCATTGGGCTGAAAACATCAATTATTGCAATAGTAGTAGTTCTGTTGTTGTGCGTAATTTTTAAGTTGTTTTGAAATGAAAACTGTTTAATCTTTTGTCATAACTTACCGCCCTACAAATCTTCCTCATGGGATTGCTTTGAAGCTTAGAAATGTCACTCCTTTTTTGTTGACATTTTCCGAATTTTCTCTATTCAGTGCTTTTTTTATATTCTTGTTTATCAAAATCAGGAAGTCAAAATCATGGCTGTTGGGCCAGACTACTCGGAAAACAGCCGATTTTGATTTCCCAAGGGGGGGATGCTTAAAAGGTACCGAGCAAAAAATCCCTATACCGGAACGTGCGCCCAGACCTGGTCCGGCTATCAGGCATTGCATAGCACAATGGTGATGTGACAAGGTCTGTACGAGAGTCCACAAATGAGCAAAAGAAGTATGTCTATTTGTAACACTTTTGCTTCACTAAAAAATTTGAGATTTGGCGTTAGAGACAGTGTTCACGATAAAAGTCGTTTTTCTGTTTTTTTTTTGAATAAATTTTTCAGGATCGCTGTTCCTTAATATTTCGGTTTAAGCCAAAACCTGGTTCTTAGCTTCGCAAACATGAGCTGTAACCATTTTCGTGATTCTGGAAAAGACGAGCGTGATTGGTTTTTTCACTGCTACGCTGAATTTTTGCTGTTTATTAAAGGCACTGTTCGCGATAAACTTAATCCTCGAATTTTTCATGACAAACGTTTCTCGTGGCTCTCAGAAGCAGAACAGCGTCGAAAAAACGGGGCAAAAAGCTACCCAGGAGCCGCAAAACGGCTTAGAAAAGTGGGAAAACCTCGCCGCTGTGGGCAAATCCTTTCCGCCCCTCGACGTGAACAAAGGAACACTCGAAATCGTGAGTTGAGCGATGGTTTCCGATCAAAAGCCCCGTTCTTTCCTTCATTCTCAACTTCTTTCTTTACTCAGGTCAGCTCGCATACTGGCTGCAAAAGACGGAAGTTACATGCCTCGGACAACTCGTTCACCATTTTCCCTAGCTCAATTTTTGAGGGACCATAACTCCATTCCCAGAAGGTCTCGTACGATTCCAGAAGCATCATTGGAATCAGAGTGGGACCGGTTTCAAGATAGGCAAAAAAACAGAAAAGCGATTTCTATCGCGAACAGTGCCTTTAAACAAGTGCACAGCCAAATCAATGGTCCATCATTTCACTGAAATTTTAGCGTTTCCTTCAATTTGCATGCCAAATCATTCGCAAGAAGCGTTTAACTTCTTTTAACAAGATTCTCAATGGTTCTTTAATGCCGAATCATAAACCTTTTGTAGCGAAGCAAAACAGTAACAAATTTCGTTTTATTTTAGCAATGGTCCCCTTTGAAAAAAAGAGCCACAGGTCCTTTATGACCCTCCGGTCGTTATCTTCGGTAGTCTACCATAAACATCAAAGCAAATCTCCTACTCGTGTTCATCGCTCCAAATAACATGCCTAGACGAAGTTTGAGCACAAATCACTTCCACTTTTGAAATCCGCAATAGCGGACATTCGGTCGGTTTTTCTTGATTTTCAGTTCTTTTCCTTCCTAAGTTACTGAACACCTGAAAATAGAATCCAAAATCGTGTTCAGCGCCCCAAATAACGTGCCTAGACGGAGTTTGGGCCTGAATTCTTTCTGTCTTAAAATCCGCAATTACAGACATACGGTCGTTTTTGATTTCCCGTCCTTTCCATCCGTAATTTACCGAAAACCCGAAAACGAACTGCTCCACTTTTCCATTTTGGAGAAGTGAAACCTTCAGCAAACAATATTATCGGATGGGTACAATTTTTAACACTTGTTTAACACACCCAAACAAGACGCCACTCATTGTCGCATTTCTAGCAACAGGTGAAAAATCGATAGTATCAATAAGTTATATTCGATATGGCGTGATGATAAGAATTTCTCAAACTGGTGACTCACATCCACCAACAATCAACACTCAGTGCGGTATTTTGTGCAGCAGGCCAAAAATCGATATTATTGATTGGTAATAATCGATAATGTCTGATGAGGGAGATCCTCCAACCAAGAGATACACAAACATCAACAATCACCACTCCCGGCCACATTTAGTGCAATAAGCGCGAAAATCGATAATGTTGATTATCGATCGATGAAATTCTGAAAAGAGTACAAATTGAGCATCAGTACGAATTCTGAAGAGGTTAGGTACTCAACCGTACGACCTGTGTTGATTGACTGCAGATGCACCCACGCACACTGGGGTCGTATTCGCCATCAACCCGCCGAGAAGTCGAAAGTAAGATGAGGCGAAATTCCAGTACAAAACTCGCGCTCCACGGCCACCTCTCGCCTCCATTGGCTTCCCCCGCGACCGCCGAAATTTTTTCGCATCGCTTCGCAGAGGAATGGCCGCTTCGCGATGAAATCTTTATCTTTTCCGAGTGATATCGATACGTAACACAGTTTGCATTTCCATCTTACATAGTGTAAAATGGGTTCATCTATTCCTCTGCCGTGCACGGTATCATCCCTTCCGCTTCCCTTCGACTTCCCTTGGCGGGTTGTTGGTGAATACGACCCCTGGTCTCCACAGCCGTAGCATGCCCATGCAGGTTTCGTGCTCCACAGCTAATTTAGTATGTAAACCCACGATTTTGAGGTACCCTTCAAAGTGAAGTTATCGAGTTCAAGTTGGAATAGGAGCGACCTGCATCCATTTCCAGCCTCCTGTTCAAAAATGAGCGTCCTAGCCTAATTTCAAATGTTTTAGTGAACGCTAACTCAACAAAAGGATATCAACATCATAACTTTTCGGGGTTTTAATTTTTTCTCGAATATCAGCGAACCATTCTAAACCATTCTTGAGTTTTCATGCCAACTTGTTACGCTCTCTTCAATGAAAAGAAACGGCTTTCCCAGATCTTCTCAGAACGTTTATTTCGGAATGGCAGGTTTGCGCACGAGCAGTTTGAAACCGGATCAAGTAGAGCAGATTTAGACTAGCTGTCGCCGTGTTGACAATTACTGGATGACTTTTCATGTTCCGAATCTGCGGACAGGAGTAAAATTCATTTCCGAAATTCAACCACTTCTGTTGTGTTTCACTCTGCTGGGAGTTCACTTTCCTATGAGGTCGCCTGTGAAAGCTGAAGTGCTCAAATATGTATCCTCTGGTTCCGAGCCAAATTTGCTCTGTTCCCTCGCGCGCTTGTGCAGAGCGAGGGTATAAGCAGCGAGAAAGTGCGGAAGAAGGAGCAGCGTACGCGAGCAGACATACGCGATGAACGAAAATGAGTTTTACTCGGAAACAGAGGATACTCACATCCTCCACCATGTATTGGGTTGTTGAAAGAACGGTTGACGCTAGCTCGCGACCTGGACGTTTTCGTTGCAACGAGAGAGCTTGGTGCCGTTCTTGAGCTATTCTCAGTACCTCAAACAATCCTTATCCCGCACGACACAAATCATTGTCTTTTGTGGGTGAAGGTCTTGTCTGAGGTCACAGAAACATTCCATGAACTTTTCTGCGTAGTTTGCTTACCTACAATACCGCTCGTAGGATCTGGTCAGAAGGCGCGCGAGGTCTGGTTTTACCGTCTTTTTCGTCTTTTTCTCATAACTCACTTCAAAATCAACCCTGAGCGAAACTATGGTGATATTCGTGATAATGGTGTCAAGGGCTACTGTGCTTATCTGGGTCCAATTCCGAACCGCAATTGCATCTCGACACGCTTTGCGGCCGCGCGCTTTCGAGTCGGAAGAGTTTCCAGCGCCACAGCCGCCGATCTGTCGACTCTAGGTGGGTTTTAGAAACTGGAAACTAAACAAAATCGAAGAGAACTGTATAAAAAAGCCATATCGAGTCGGCTTTGGCGCTGGAAACTCGACCGACTCGAGCACGTACGGCTGCAAAGCGTGTCGAGACGCAATTGCGGACCGAAATTTGGCCCAGATAAGCACAGTACCAAACGGTGTAGCCCATGTTGGGGTTTTATATTGAACTAACGAAGTTTGACGGGCAGGGGATACTGTATACTGACATCCTTGATTTCCTTAACATTGAATGCTTGCCGATAACAGTCTATCGTATGGGGAAACCATCGCCGAACAGGCCGAGATTATTGAAAGTTGTGTTACCTACGTCACGTTTCCAGAATGATGTTTTAAGAAGAGCTCCACGCTTACGCTTTTTCTCCCGGAAGGGCATTTACATTCGCCCATCTCTTACTAAAGAGGACCGAAAGCGTAGGCACGAAGAGTTTCTAAAGAGGAGAGGCGGACAAACTGAGATAGAGAATCAACAAAACCATGCATCTCCTTCTCAAATGTCCGACTCTAATCTTTTAGCAACACAGTCGAATACATCCTGCCTCAATACATCAGCACAGTCTCTAGCTAACCCTACGGGAAACCAGTAGGGCTTCATCGGGACACAGGCTCTAGTTTGAATTGTATGCTTTCAAACATTAGGTCGATGGTCAAAAACTCGGACTCATTCGTAGCTTCCCTTTTTCAATACAATTATGATCTGGCTTTTCTCACAGAATCGTGGTTGAAATCGAAAAACGATCTTGCTCCCTTGTTAGGACATGCGAATAGTCAATATGAAGGTGTGAGATGTGACAGAAGTCACAAAATGGGTGGTGGTGTTATTCTCGTGCTGAAAAAGTCATTCGGATACAATGTAATTTTCGTAGAGTCTGTTAAAGACTCATATGGAATTCTTGTTTGCGATCTTTTTTTATATGGAAAATGTGTCCGGTTTATTTTGGTTTACCGTGCCCCTGGCTGCACTGTGAACGGTTCAAGTCAACTGATAAAAGCCATTAGTGATTTTTCCGCCTGCGAAAACCGATGCGTTCTCCTGGGAGACTTCAATCTTACTGATCTCTATGTCCATAGTGGCTCTCTACGGGGGATTTCGAAGATCTCGCAAGATTTCTGCACTCTGATAACTACACACAATTTCCAGACTCTAGTACATAAGCCTACAAGGTGCCATTCTCACTTAGATTTGATGTTTTGCAACGATCCTTCTCTTATAAAAAATGTAAGCGTTGCATCTCCGATTGGAAACAGTGACCATGCCACTGTAAATTTTTGTTTAAATACCTCGGCACTGTCTGAAGAGCTTCGATGGAGAGCAGATTTTGACAGTGCTAATTACCGTGCAATCGAAGAATACTTGTGCAACATTGATTGGATTGGGATCCTGAATTCAGTTTCTACTGTTAATGAGATGTACGAAATTTTCCTTGCTATTTTGCATCATGTGGTGGATTTGTTTGTTCCTAGATGTAGAGTAGAGGTATCACGTAGAAATTTACCGGATTATTTAAGAAAAATGATAAGTTATCGCTCAAAGCTATGGAGTGAAGCTGTTCTTTGGAACACAGAAGAGCATTGGAATAAATACAAATTTTTAAACCACAAGACTGAAAAGGCTCTGAAAAGATATTATGTATACTTAGAAAATAAGGCAATCGAATCTGATGATAAATCAAAGTTTTTCACTTATATCAACAGTAGAAAGGATGGCAAGAATAAAATACCTTGTCTGATTACGGAATTAGGGGAACCTTTAATCCATGATGATTATAAAGCCGATCTTCTTGCAAAAATATTTCAAAAATCCTTTAGTAAGCCAAATGAAAACGAAAATCCTCTGTCAGAAACCTTCGCAAATGATACTGGGCCATTCCCGGTCATGGATGATACGTTGTGGTTCATAAAAGAAGACATAATTAAGCTTTTAGAACGATGGACAAGATCTTTATCAACTTCTTCGGATTTTCTTCCTCTTAAGTTTATCAAAAAGATCGTGCACATTATAGGTTTTCCGCTTGAGTATATTTTTAATATGAGTTACCATCGGCATGGATCCTGAAGAGACTTTGCGTTCCCCATTGGAGGTTGGCGCAAACTCGGTGCACCTATGTTATAGCATACGGCACCGAGTTTGCGCCAACCTTCAACAGTGAACGCGAAGTCTCTTCAGGATCCATGCCGACTTTACATGCGAGCTGAAGTGCCTGATCGCTGGAAGCACGCTCTGATTACCCCAATTCCGAAAAAGGGATCACTGAATGACCCAAAAAATTACCGTCCAGTCAGCATCACTTCAATCTTTGCGAGAACTTTTGAGAAAATCATGAAAAAACATATTGTGAAGTATTTAGAGAGCCACCAAATTTTTTCGGCAATTCAATATGGGTTCATGAAGGGTAGGTCAGTGGAAACCGCCGTACTCACGTCAATGAATGACTGGACAAAAGCCATGGAGTCTAAGAAAGCGGTCGATGTGGTATTCTTCGATTTCACGAAGGCTTTCGATAAGGTGCCAATTGCGAAATCAGTGGAGAAACTTAAAGCCATTGGCATACATACTATGATAGTATCTTGGATTCAAAGTTTTCTCAGAGACGGGACCTACCAGGTTCGAGTAGGCAACTCATATTCGCCTGTGTACAATGCTTACAGTGGCGTGCCACAGGGTGGCGTACTGTCCCCTATTTTATTTCTAATATACACATTTGAAATTCCTGAGAGGGTGGCCCGATTTGATGTTACGTGTAAGATGTATGCCGATGACATAAAAATTTATAGAACCATTGAGTCCTCAGAAGATGTAAACAAGTTGCAAGTAGCAATAGATTTCATCAACAAATGGTCAGATGAGTGGGATTTGCCACTAGCTATTGAAAAAACTTATGTACTTAAGATTGGAAACAGTTCATTGGAAAGCTTTTACTATGTTGGCGGAACGAGTCTAAAAATAGTGAAAGAAGTTAGAGATCTAGGTTTTTTGATAAATGATAAATTAGATTTTGAGTCTCATTATGAAATGATAGTAAAAAAGGCTATGGCTCGTACGTACAATCTCTTCCGGATACTCAAGACAAAAAACAAGAATGTACTCATCAAAGCCTATAAGACCTATATTCGGCCTGTTGTTGAAAACGGGACAACAGTTTTTAATCCGTACAAACAGAAACACATTAAACAACTGGCAAAAGTTCACAACAATTTCACGCGGAAGCTGCTGATGAGATGCTTCTCTTTAAGTTACACTATGATCCCAGATGGTGCCAGTAGATCCCAGCAACTCGGACTTCCTACCCTTAAAAGCCGGAGAACAAGATTTGATTTGATAATGATGTTCAAAATCCTAAAAGGCAGAGTAGACCTCAATCCCTCGGAATTTTTCCATACTGAACAATCGAGAACGAGATTTGGAGGCTTAAGGATAGCTGAGCGTGTGGCTAAAAGTCAGATCAGATCTGAATTTTTCTCAAATAGAACGATCAAAATTTTCCGTCCATTAGTAAAGGAAAACGTCCTTACCATGACTACGAATGGATTCAAAAACCTTCTTGACCTTCGACTTAATGTAAATCTTTCATGAAACTTTTTCAAAATATTTGTGTTTTAAGTAATTTGTTCTTGTCTGTACTTCAATTAATGTTGATTGTAGTATTAACGTGGCTTGACCACGCTCCTAAATAAATAAATAAATAAATATTACCATTTGATGGAGGGGGGCTCGGCGTCCTGTGTCTGCGTCCTCGTGGCTCCCACCACACCGTCTGCAACGCGCTGGTCGTCTGGGGCCTCGCCGACTAGCGTGCTGCCTCTCCGCGTTGAGATTTTCGGCGGTTCCCCCACCATCCTTCCATTTGGTGTGAACCGTTGGGAAATCTCGCGAGTAAAGGGTCATTTATACTTCTGCCGCCGAGCGGCGCGGCGAGGTGCATTTCTGTAATATTGATCACGCGGCGCGGCACGATCGACATTGTAGGATTGCACTTCGCCGCGCCGCTCGGCGGCGGAAGTGTAAACGACCTCTAAGCGGCAGGGATGGTGCCGCGCGCGGCGAAGCAACAATTCGACGTTCCCCCCCCCTCACAAAAAAAAAACTGTGATTGTGGTAACAATACGATACATAGCATTGTGCCGTATTGGTCAAGTTCCCACGCAAATCCTTCAGCATCTCCAGACCTTATTCTCGAATGATATTTTGACTGTTTAATCATCTGATGTTCAATCTATTTAGGCTTCGATAATTGGAATTATTTCTTGTAAGTTTATAACACTTTTATGTCGCTCGAGCATTTTTGCTATTATTTAGAGATTCTGTGCCTGACTATAGATTTTTTTTTGAGGAAAACCTCATTTAAATTTTTTTCGGATTTATTCTCTCGAGCTGGCTCTATGAGACCATGAATGCTCTCTTCAGTTTAAATAATCTCACAAGGCGAAAAGCAGCTGACTGCAGTTGTTTTACTTGCTGTTTTCATCTTTTTTCTGCATTATAACGGCAGTAGAAGGTAAAATTCCTAAGCGACATCGAATTGTTATAAACCCATATAAACTACTTCAAATGCTCAATACCACAATAAATGACAACATCGAGATATTTGGCAATCAAAATATAAAAGAGAAAATAAAGATGACCAATCCACCTCGCATGCTTCAATGGTACAGCATCGATGACTATTAGATGATGCTTTTTTTCGGAGAAATTTCAACATCTGCTCGGAAATGGTATGTGATCCATGGCGTGAGTCAGCGTAGAGCCGCAGGTTTTAGTACTGTGCATGATCATTGAGTCTCGAAAGCAGGTCTATGATTCCCTGCTGAAACAGCGAATATGTGAATTTATCCCGCTTTCTACACAGCTGAAGGCAGTGGTCACGATGGATAATGGCTGTGTCCGTGGTGGGTTCTGGCGATTCTGGACACAACATTGTGATCAGCCCGAAATCCTCACAAAGCTAAGCAAGAAAACCGGAAAACGATTATGAGGTTGGGCTACGCCTTTAAAGTCAGTGTTCACGATAATCTTCGATTTTGAGATTAATCGCTAAATCGACTGTTTGGCACCCGAATAGAACTGAAATGACGAAGAAACCGAGAAAAACGCACCAGAAGGGCACGAAACCCTCAAGTATCAGCCCGCCTCTTAAGTATCAATGGAACTGTTCGTTGTGACAATGAAATCTTTCGTGGACCCGCCTTTTGCGATTCTCCATTCTGTGTTGCTCCGTTCTTTCCTTCGGGCCCTAATTAATACTGTTTTGCCCAAAATATTCTTCCATTTTCGATTAGTCCCATTTTTTACCGGTGACAACCACCGAGAACATGTTCATCCAACCAGACAACTAGTCCAGGCCATAGAATAATGTCGCTGAAATAAGACGAATTAGTGCGTTTCTCGCCGTTTCTTCGTGATTTTGGTAACACTTGGTTGCCAAAGCGTTGTTTTGAGTGGAAAACTTGAAAACGAGAATCGTCGTGAACACTGCCTTTAAGGTATCGTAGAATGTGTGTATTGTTTACAATTATCTAGCCCAATATGTATTCAACCCTATAAGGACAATATGTAGATTTAAAGACATGGAAGCCGAAAAGAAGTGGGTCCTGCACGAAATTTACAGCTCCTGCTCAAAGTTTCTAGCTCACACGATACAGTTACTGCACGACTGACTCTCAGCAGGGTTTCTCAGTAATTGTGGACCCAGGTTTGTATTTTTCGCGAGAATCTCGTCTTTGAGCGACGTATCCCCCCACACTGTAGTTAGCAATAGTTTTTTAACGTTGTACAGAGGCCTTTGTACTCCTCACATGCACTAAATATCGAAATCACCTAGCTTGAATAGTGTATGAGTGTGGCACTGCACTGTGTTGTGAGAAAGAGCGCTCCAATGCGAAGCCGCGACGCGAGCGCGCGCGCCACCCACGGAGGCGAGGTATATTTACGTTACATACGTCGATTAGTGCCCGGCGCATTGGATAGAGAACGCACCCACGTCGATTGAGTTGCTGGTTGAGGGACCGGCGAAAATCAGCGCTGCTGACCTTGGTGGGAGAGAAAGCATGAACAGGGGAGTGTGCAAGGCCGAACGTGTGCTGGGGAAAGGCAGCACGCGAGTCGGCGAGGCCACAGACGACCAGTGCGTTGGAGACGGTGTGGTGGGAGCCACGAGGACGCAGACACAGGACGCCGAGCCCCCTCCTCCATCAAATGGTAATACACAGTATACCCTGCCTGTCAAACTTCGTTAGTTCAAAATGAAACCCCAACATGGGCTATACCGTTTGGTAGCCCTTGACACCAGGATCACGAATATCACCATAGTTTCGCTCAGAGTTGATTTTGAAGTGAGTTATGAGAAAAAGACGAAAAAGACGCTAAAACCCGACCTCGCGCGCCTTCTGACCAAATCCTACGAGCGGTATTGTATGCGTTAACAAAAACAAAATGTCTACGAACGCTTTACCTAATACAATGTGCATACAATGAGGAAAAATGCTCGATGTACTCTGTATTGAAGCACGGACTTCACAATTAAACAAGGGATTGGAGTAACTGGTTATTGCCTAATTCATACAGCATGACGAATCATTTGAGCGCCAAGGTGTAATGTCGCTATCTAACAAAAGATCGAAGGTTTGGTCTGAGTCATCAAAACGGTTTGAATTATTGAGTCCAGAGTATTCACTACTTCATTAGCCTTGGAGGCTATTCCAAAGCGATTTTGTATCCGATTATGAAGGAGCCATTCGTGGACTACAAACTAGAAACCACCCAATCTATTTCAGTGAAGACTCTAATGCGGGGTAAGGAAATGAGGGAAACACTTCAATGCGAAGTATTTTCCAGAACAGGCTTCCTCGCTAGTTTTCTGAGCAAATGTGACGAGCACCAGCTCGAAAACAAAACATCAAGAGGAACGTAGTTATTCCATATAATCGAAAGCTGTTATCTTTCGCCGATTTCAACATCAAAGATCCGTGGATCAAGAGCGACAGAAAAGTCTAAATTTCACTCTACTCCATGCTATAGAAATGTTGAATGCTTGTAGTTCTCAGGGTAAGCTGCAGATGATACAAAACGTGAAAATGCCACACACATCAGACGTCAACTCCTTTATTACCGGAACTCTCTGAAAATATCGTTATTCTAATCGGAAGGAGAGCAGAACTCGTACACTTTATGTTCGCAGTGGGAATCTCATTACCTCCGAGCTACGCGAATTATTCATAACTTGCTATCATAGACGGGATAACTTGCGAGGGAATATTGGAAGATCTCTATTTCACGTGGACCATGTCGTCGCTCTTCCTTACACCCTATCAAATTATTCATCGAAAACTACGAGACAGACGTAGGTATGAGGGTAAGGAAGCGTTCTACAATAATTGTGCGTCTTGGGTATTTTCTCTGGGACGCCGTGACGTAGCTACATATAATATCGTTATCTTGGGAACCATGCAGTTGTTTCTCCACTTCTAACATTGTGTTTCCTACGGAACAACTACTCGGTTGCCATGACAAACATATCATAGCTGCGTCACGGCTTCCCCAAACTACTATATTCACGAGAAGAAGACGAACATTGATTGATACGCAATGAATGCTTAGGCTCCCGTCATAATCGGCCTATGGCCGGACTGAGGCCGTCCTCTCCCGTTACCAGTGGTACACCAATCGATTAGGCGGGCCCAATGGAGCGCACTGCATACGGCGCAGTATATGTACTTCGGCGACTCGACAAAATTTCCGAATAATCGAGTTTTCGACTAATTCGATTTTTCAAAATTTCCGAATAATCGAGTTTTCGACTAATTCGATTTTTCAAAATTTCGAATAATCGAGTTTTCGACTAACTCGATTTTTCACAATTTCGAAGAATCGTGTAGTTGACATTCTGCATCCCATTTTGGCGTAACTCTTTATGAGAGTGCACCAGCTCCACATAGCTTTCAGCTTTGTGATCACCTAGGAAGCCGTGAACAACTGCAACCAAACTGCTCCAAGCCGCTCTCTCCGTCCTGTTCAACAGCTTTGCGAAATCCTCGCATTTTATGATCTTTTTGATCTGTGGTCCGACGAATACACCAGCCCGGACCTTAGCCTCGGACAGAGTCGTTACCAAGGACATATAACGAAAACATGAAGGTGGACTACGTTTGGGTGCATCTTCGATAGAGTCATTCTCAGTACAATCGTGAATCTAGAAAATCTACCCATTTGTGAGCCTTCTTGAGTGCTATCCGACTGTGTTTGTCTATCCCGTGTGGATTTTTTGTTTTTACCTGATCATAATGCCGAAAATGAATAAAAATCTTTCTATTTTTATAAAAAAAGTTTTCTTTGTGCTGTTGTCGTGTAAGCTAAAATTATGCTTAATGAAGTCATTTTTTCACATATTTCAGACATATTGCTTATATTCTTCTGTGCCAATCCAGGTTTTTACTTATGAAACTGTTTACTCGGCCGACATTTCGGTCAAATCGCCGTTATCAAGGCCTGAAATGGTTCAAAGCACTTACCTACGACCTAATCGATCGAACGCCTTCTCACTCCTCACTCCGCGAGTTTTCAGAAAAATGAAAACAAGTTACTTGTAACATATCTGAGTCAATGTAAGTTACTTGCGACTTATCTCAGGTCAATTAAGTTACATGTAACACATCGGCGAGATATTGCGTGAGGTGCGCCTCCGATATGTTACATGTATCTTAAATGGCCCTTAGATAAGTCGCAAGTAACTTAGTTCGGTTCCGATGTGTTACAAGTAACTTGTTTGCGATTTCTGAGAGGATACTGTGTGCAGTGCACCTCCGATATGTTACATGTAACTTAAATGGCATAATATAAGTCTCAAGTGACTTGAGTCGGCCGATAAGATATTTCCAAGGGGGTGTACGACGCACTCGCGGGGTCACACTTACGACTGGCGCTGCTGTTGGTTCAATTACCCAAGTTTGAGGTACTTGACACCAAACCTGCAGGGAAGGCCGCGCACAACATTTTTTTGCTTAGTGTGTGGTCTGAGATGCGCGCTCTGCGTCGCGTGCCGTCCACGTCACGTGATGGCCAACCATGGCGAAAAATAAATGTAAATTACATGTATCATAAGTGTAACTTACATGCAATATAAATTTAAGTTACATGTAATATAAATGTATATTACATGTTATATAAATGCAAGTTACTTGAGACATTCAAGTAAGTTACATTTATATTACAACTTGTTTTGATTTTTCTGAGAGTATCCCGCCCCGAGCAGCTGGTTCCAAAAAGTTAGGAGCATTTTCAAAGTTTCGCGAAATGGTAAGGGTACCTACTATACATGGGCATTCGACCCGAGTTTTCGAATGAATGAATAATTCGAATACGGCCATTTCAAAAATTCCGAATAAACGAATACATTCGAATAATGCCTTTTAAAAATCCCGAATAAATGAATACATTCGAATAATGCCTTTTTAAAAATCCCGATTAAATGAATATATTCGAAAAAGGCGTTTTCAAAATTCCCGGATAAATGAATACATTCGAATAATACCTTTCAAAAATTCCTGAATAAATGAATACATTCAAATAATGCCTTTTAAAAAATCCCAAATAAATGAATACATTCGAATAAAGCCTTTTCAAAATTTCCGAATGAATGAATACATTCGAATTCGAATAAGGCGTTTTCGAAATTCCCGAATAAATGAATATATTCGAAAAGTCGACCAACTATTCGAATCCTATTCGAATATTCGAATAATATTCGACATTTCGAAATCAAGGTCAATATCACCCCGGAACTTCGACTTCCGAAGAAACTAGGAGACTGTTTTTATCGTGAACTACCTTCAAGACGGAGAACACTAACAAGGAGACTACTAATAGCCGAAGTGGCAGTCCCACATAAACTGTACTTTTCTAGAACCACTTTTAACGTAGGGCCCGAATATGCCCTTCACAGCTGCCTAGTCACTCTGAAAAAAATCGTAATAGGCATTCTCCCGTTTCGCATACCTATTGTACCATCCAAAACTGATCTTTCGAGAAGCTGAAAACGGTCAATCGTGTTCAGCGCACAAAACAACTCCCTGGACAAAGCTTGGGTAAAAGCACCTTTTCCAGAGGTTTCACGAAGTGATACCATTTCCCACATGTACCAATTTTCGGTTGAGCGTTAACCTAAATCAAGCAGGGCTTCAGAAAGCGTTGAAGAAAAACATTCCAGATTTGACTTTAAATTCCCCTAGAGGTTGTGGTGGTGGGGGGGGGGGGTTGTTTGGGGTGCTGATCACGAAGCTGAGGTTTCTTTGTCGTTTGTCGACTAAATTCGTTCAAAGCTTCTCATCGGGAGGGAAATTTGATGGTAAAATACGATTTTTGACGTTTTCCGAAGCGCTGCGATGTTGCTCAAATCGTTTCTTTGAGGGTTATTTTTAGTGCTCAACGCGTATCTGATGCAGTATATCGATTTTTTGACAGCTTGCGGTAGATTACGGTGGGTATGCGGTAGTTTGGTTAAAGTCTCAGATTTGACTCAAAATTGCTATGCGGAGGTAATTCGGAGTGCTGAATGCGAATTCCATGCCGATGGTGGTTGAGAGATCGCCGCGACGAACACACGTGGCACGCACGCAAGCGAGGAAGTAATGATAGTCATGAACATCGATCAAGTGATATCACGTTAGATCGCTGCGTCGCGGCTATCTCTCGCCCAGTGATCGACGATACACATATTGCCCTAAAGCAAATTATTCGAAAAGGTGATGAGTGTTGTATCGGTGGTATTATTGAGTTGTGTATTAATGCTGTTAAAGCCACACTCCAACCTCAAAATCGAATTTTCGTTTTCCTACTTATCTTGGAGAAAATTTTACGCTGATCACAAATGTGTCTCCAAAATCGCTCAGAAACCACTACGGATGGAGTTATGGCCCCTCAAAAATACTGAATTTGAACGGCGAGAAGTTCGCGGACGAGTTGTCTCGGGCCTGTTTTTTCTCGTTATTTGCAGCTATCGTTTTGAAGCAGGTCACAAAATAAAGCCAGACCGAAAACAAAAGGAAGAACATAGATTTTGAATAAAATCATTCGCGCGCCTCTTCCCTATTGAGGTCGAAAACCTGCCTGTGGGCGTAACCCATTTTTTCTTTCAATGGGGCGTGGTCGATTTTTTCCTAGCTTTTTCTGGCTTATTTGAGCGAATTGAGATATGGCGCTTGGCAGGGTTGCTACATATGGCGACCGGACCTAAATATCAAAAATTACCTCTGAGGTTGGACTGTGCCTTTAAGTAGAATCGAATAGATAAGTTATTTATTGCCTAAATAATACGGGGCTCAGTTGAAGGATGGAGATGGGTAAACGACGGAGTGGTGCGAGGTAGGAACGTCGAAGTGCCGGCAGGAGCATGTGTGTGGCCCAAAAAATGTTGTGATTACGGTATGCAGTCTGGGCGGTAGTCAAACAGACGGCAACATGGAGATTTCAAACTCGTCGTGAATGGTTGCGACAATGAGCATCAAGATAGCAGAATATTCGAAAAGAAGAGAAAAAGCGCGGCGAGAGAAAATTCTGCAGAATACGAGTTTGAGTTGCATAACTTGTCCTTGCTTCTCATGTTTAATTCTTATATTTGCGTTTCGTATATGTGTATACAGAATCAATTTCGAAATTCAAAGAAAGGAGACCAGTGACGGAGGGGTTGACAATGGGAGGAGATTGGCTTAACTAGCTGCCACAATGGGAGACAGGGGGCAGCCACACTTTCGTGGATACCCTCTATCCACCATTACGGCGGCGACGGCCTAAAATAATGGGAGCAGAAGAACACACGATTGATTTCGCGGAGGCGGCCCAGCGCCAATGGGCGACGGCTAGCGGTCCGTCTTCGGATAGCAGCGCCCCTAATCGATATGCGCTGCTTGTGTACAGCGCGCAACGGGAGACCTGCACACAAGAACGAACAGCGGAAATGTTACTCACAAAAATGGATAGCTCAATTTGCGGAAAGATTCTTTGAAGGGTTTCTATTTCAAAGGTAGAGGAAATAGGTTTTGTCTAATTCGAATGTGAGGCACTTTTTTCCGAATATTCGAATAAATCCAAAATTTAAATTTTCGAATAAATCGAATATACGAATAAATCCAAAATTGAAATTCTCGAATAAATCGAATATTCGAATAAATCCAAAATTGAAATTCCCGAATAAATCGAATATTCGAATAAATCCAAAATTTAAAATTTCGAATAAATCGAATATTCGAATAAATCCAAAAAATCAATTCTTGAATAAATCGAATATTCGAATAAATCCAAAATTGAAATTCTCGAATAAATCGAATATTCGAATAAACCCCAGAATTGAAATTCCCGAATGAATCGAATATTCGAATACTCGGATATTCGAATTATTCGAATATTATTCGAATAATTATTCGATTCGGTCCCAAGTCTAGTACCTACCCATCAGAATTTTTTTGGGGTGTTTTGAGAAAAAAAAATCGGATTTCGCTAAAAACTTGTGTGTAGGGGCAATCTAGGACGCTGAAAACGAATCTGGGGTCCGTTTGTCAAAATGCTGAGGTTTATTGTAGGTGACGGTAGGTAATATGCCATTTAGGGGGCGAAACCTACTTTAATGGCTCGAAAAACGGCAAACTCCTATTCACCACCCCGAATAACCCCCGGATACCAAATTTGAGTCAAATCTGAGACCGTGATCGAACTACCGTATACCTAGCGTATTCTACCGTAATTTGTAGAGAATTGGCAAATGGACCTCAGATTCGTGTTTAACACATCAATTTACCCTCAGATAATGATTTTGACAGATATCTATCGAAGAAATCCGGAAATCTCGAAAGTGGCGTTTTGCCCTCGAAATTTCACCCCGCTGGGATGCTTCGAGCAAAGTAGGCCGAAAACTTTGGAAAATCGACATATAAACCTCTGTTTCGTGATCAGCGCCCCGAAAACTTCCCTGGGGAAATTTAAAGTCAGATCTGGGACATTTTTTGAAGGGTATTCAAAACCCTAATTGTTGCTAAAAATAACCGTCGAACTGAAAATCAGTGCAAGTTCACAACGCTTTTAGTCTGCGCAAAGTTTGGAAATTGGGCCTCCCTCCAAAATTTGCTCAGAAGGTTAGTTTGAGGCGCTGAAACTAATTATGAAAAACCGACCGCGTGGACGGCGTGGGTGCTGAAGGGCTGTCGTGTCGGGCGTTTCTTGATGAACGCGCACCCGACCAAAAACAGCTGACCGCAGCTGTATTTAATTCTATAATTACTTTCCTAACTGCAGTATAAAGGTGAGTTATTTCAATAAGAGAACTTTTTTAATGATCAATTGTGATATTTTGGTAACACTGGATGGGATTGAATCAGTAGTGCAGAGGAATCTTTTGTTTTGGTAGTTTTTGTTTACGGTGGAGACTTGCTTGATTCGTTTTCATTTTCTGGGGTGACACAGTTGGCAAAATGATCCCTTCGGAAAAATTCGTCTGTCCGTAAGACCCTTTTGTTTACTAAAAACCGGCTTGCGACATACAAAAGGCAATCTTTTGTAATGAAAACCCCGCTACGTGTACTTTAAACGATTTTTTATAAACGAAACACTCAGCTTGCTGCAAGAAGAGATTAAAAACCCAATTTAGAAATGAACCCAGCGGCAGTGAGCTGTTTTCCGCCGAGTGAACTCTCGTTCACAAACACCCGACGCGACGACCGCTCAGCGCGCACTCTCACCGCAAGGGCGGACATTTGCATTCGGACAGGCTGTAGATGTATGTGATGACCTACGATTGATTTCAGTGGCTCTCACCATTATGGGGTTTCTCTCCAGCAAACTAGACTCAGAATCAGGCCACACTAAGCACGACAAGGAGAGCATATGAAAGCGCCAAGTCGCGTTTAGCCTTGTTTGTAGTCAGTCGTGCTTCGTTGCGGTGGAGGACAATTGCTTCCTCCCCATCGCTCGTGACTGCGAAGTGTACTAGCTTTGTGACAGATGTCCGTGATCGGTGCATCGCGGCGGAAAAATCTTATGTTGCACTGAATCGCTGATCTTGGGGCGATCAATAGAAGTCGCTGGTAACCGCTCCGTTACTGCCAACTTGACAACAATAGCGGTACGGTTTATCTACCTCTGTTATTCCTTCGCGGTAGCCACCCCGCGCTGTCAGTGAGAATAAAACCGCTGCTGCTGCAAGGTGGCTGCCCAATCACTGACAGACCGGTTTAAAAGCAGTGTTCACGATAATCTTTAATTTTGAGATTATTCGCTGTAACGCTAGAAAACGAGCCAGGAGCGGCAAAATAACGGCTGCAAACAAGCGTTTTGGTGCCCCAGACACGCCTGGTGCCCCAGATCCGCCCCCTCGAAATGAACAAATGTAGACTCAGATTACAGGAATGATCAAGTGAAGGAAGTGCTGATAAGTGAGCTGATCGCTTCATTGCACTGATATGTATCATCCTTCTAGCGGTCAATTCCTCCACGCTCAAAAATCAACGTAAGCAAGAGAGAGCCTATTTTGGCTTAAAAACGCGTATTTCGTGTCCTTTTTAAGCATGCCTCGTTATATAGGGCACCAGACCTTCCGTAAACCATGGAGATGTTGGAAGTGAAATTTATCGTGAACACTGCCTTTAAAGGCAGTGGACGCGATCAAATATGCTTGTCGTCTTTCTCTCTCTAAACCCTTTTCTGGGTCTCGAGCAGTAGGACATATAAGAAAAAATCGCGAAAAAACACTGTTTTGGGCCGAAATTGAAGCCTGAGATTTCTTGTCTTTTGATGGTGGACGAGCCCACTCCACAACATCGGCACCGATGACCTCTTATATCAAGAACATCAGCTGGCTTGAAATTGAATTTCAATCGCTGAACCTTCGGATTCATTTACACAACTAGTCAAGAACATTGACTGGAACGCTTTCTTTCATTGCTCAACTGGTTTTATTAGGTAAATTTACATTTATTTCTTCCTCTGAATGTCGATGATTTTTGACTGCTCGGCATGAGACGGCGATCTTTTTCGTCATCGCTGTGCACGTGTGCACGAAGTGGCGATTTTGGGCCTTAAAATCTCTATTTCTAGCCCGTTTTTCACCTCTCTACCTTCATAGTTTTTCAGCTGTTTTTGATCTAAGCTGATTTTTGTAACTTTTTCGATAACGTTTTTCATCGTGGCCACTGCCTTTAAGTGGCCCCCAGTAGAATTAGAGTGACGTAGAATTTCAGAAAAACTCACCATAAGTACCCGAAATTCCTGAGTATCACCTCGCCTCTTAAATATCACAGAAAGTATCCCTATCACACGGCACTGTATCATGTCAGTGTCCGCATCACAGTACGGCCAGAGCTCGCACGCGGCAATGATGTCCCACGCCCTTAGGCTGAGTCAGTGTTCTGCGAACTCTAGGTGTGTAAGTATAAGGGGTCTCATGAAATATTCATCTCAGGACGAGTCTGGGACTCGTTCATGCCGTTTGAAGCGACTTTGGAGCAAGAAGAAGAGAATAACAGAAAGGAATGCACAATGTGTTGATCACATCCATCATGGACCCTCACTTGCCACTCACAACAACAGGATCTGACGGCGTGGGAACTTTCAGAAAGAAATTCTCGCCGCGAGAATATGTAGAAAATATAAGCAACCGGCGAAACAACTCTTAGTAGCGCTCGTGCTGAATCGTGTCGCGGTCGCTGGCTCCTAAGGGGATGCCACTGTTGTACCAAAAGTTTGCGACCGCGAGATGTGCTGTCAACTGATACCAATCGTGCCGGGACCACAGTTGAAAAATGCCGTCGCAAGAACAGTTTGCAGCACCTGTCGCGGTCGCTGGCTCGAAAGGGGATGTTATGCCTGAACTGTGAAAACCGTTGGGTAATCGGTCGCTGTCGCGGCTGTCCGTCGCAACGTTTCCAAAAAAAAAAACTCAGTGAGGCCGACCGTGTCTGATTGTGGTCAGCCGCATCTTATCAATAATGAAATTGTCTATCTTCCAACGTTGTACATAATGGAATCCTATCTTTCGAGTCGGTGACAGCTGGCTACATGGGGTTCCAGCCGGCCTCACCGGGGAATTTTTCCCTCATCTGCCATGTTTTCAATACGTAAAGCCTAGCTTGATCGGATGAATTCGGGCGGTGTAAGAAGCCAAGCGGTCAGTCATGGCAAAAGATAACAGTGATAAGGAGGTTTTAACGTGAT
Organism: Aplectana chamaeleonis; assembly: GCA_029168955.1. Lineage (NCBI taxonomy): Eukaryota > Metazoa > Nematoda > Chromadorea > Rhabditida > Cosmocercidae > Aplectana > Aplectana chamaeleonis. The sequence continues at coordinate 259,941 of JAPDOI010000734.1, forward strand.
AAGACCGACAAACTTTACTTCGACCGGCTCAAAATGAGGGAGCTAGGCTATATCGTGCGGTCCGGCTGGAACCGTTGAAGAGGACGTTGAATTTTAATCAAAATCCGATAAGCCAGTCTAAACCACATGAACGAGCAGGGGTCTGTGAGGTGTCCAAGCGCCTGGATAGAGTGTAATGTGTGCAACTAGTAGGCTACAGATGGTATCAATGATGCTCAAAAGGAGCAGCTTATCGTTAGGTTACCGATTTCAATGGGAATTTGTCTTGGAGTGAAGTGAACGCACACCGTACAGCGCTTTCCTGGAGAACTCAGACTCGCTTGTCAACAAGAGCTCAGGCTGCGACGAATTCGGGCTTGGCGATTTCCATTCTGGAGAGGCGAAACCTCTACCAGGTTTGAAATTCGGTGATGTCGACCCTTGTGATTTCAGTACTTACCTCACCGATCTGTGTCAAATGATTGCAGATTCAGCCACGCACTATGGTCTCTGCCCATTTCTCTCGAGTCTCAATGAACCATTCCAAACCACTTTGAGTGTTTTACGAACTTTTTATAAATTTTTAAATAAAAAATAATTGTCTTTCTACCGTTATGCCAAGTCAAAGGCAAATCTGCTTCTCGCTTCAGGATTTGTACCTCACAAGCAAGGTCATTGAAGGCACAGGACACCCAAAAAATTAATTTCCAGATTTTATGCTCATCTTGGAGAGAGTCGCACGCTGATCCCAGTGGTATCTCTGAAATCGTCCAAGACCCCCTTTGAACAGAGTTACGGCTCCTGCAAGATGCCTAGATTTTAAAGGTAAAAAATTGGTGGACGAGTTGTTTCAGGCCTGTATTTCTCTTCATTCGCAATCGTTGCGCGATAGCGAGCCAGGATAAAGAGACAGCCCGGAAGTGGACTGGAGAACGACACTTGTTGGATTTCATCCATCTATGGAGCCGCTATCGAGTTCGAAAATCTATTACAGGGTCCGGCCTGTGGTGGTGAGCGAAGGGGGTCGGGCCTGTGGTGTTTGCTTATATCTCGCTTATTTCGAGAAATTGAGATCTCGCATTTGGCACGTGTTGTACAGGGGGGGTCTTCTACACGATTAGATGAAAATCTCAAAATTCATATCTGAGGGCGTACTGTGCCTTTAAAGGCATCCTACGCGCTGAAAACCACTCACCATTTTGACCCGAAAAAGCAGTTAACTGTGAATTTTTAGCGGTTTTTTCGATGTACATAGCTGCATATTGTATAAGGCACTATCACTACATATTTGGTCACCGGATCGATCTCTAGTAATTCTAAAAGTGCTCCGCCTCTATTAAATCTACCCTCCCCCTTTTTCACAAGCTGCAGTTACCCAATCAAATAATGTGGACAGTATCTCGTTCTTCGCAGATGAGTCTTCCGTCGCTGACAGAACGAAAGCTTTCTATTGCTTGGGCAGCGGTGAAAGAAAATTTTAATGACAATGCAAAAGAGGGAACAGGAGAGTGATTGCCAAACATCGATGCTACCGATACTGGAGCAGCTCGTGAACAGAAAGTTTTTCCTTCACAAAGTACACACCTCGAAAGACTGCATGTGATATGCGAGACAGTTTGATGTGTGATGTGGGAGGAATTCTCCAAGGGCTTCGAAAGTGCATACGTGGCTGATGAGACTGACTGTGAGATATCCACAGATCTCATCCATCCAAAAAAGCGGTGTCTTTCCTTGCGGAAGGGTGAATGATGTTCTTATTTTGATGGTGTATTTTCAACTCTCCACGAATGCCCGGAGGGAAATCCCCCTTATTTTCTCCTACGGAGACTTAATCTCAAAGCAGTCTGGTCAAGAAAGTTTGAGACGAGGATTTGAGAACTTCAATATCACAGGCTTCTGATGATGTGGGGAATATAGCACAATATAGCATCAAAGACAGCCAGCCATTCCTTGAGTGCCTTGAACTGGAAATGCAAGAAAAGAACTTTTTCTCGTTCAAAGGCAGTGTTCACGATAATCTTGGATTTTGAGATTAATCGCTTAATCGATTGTTGGGCCTCCCGGTAGAACTGAAATGACGAAGAAATCGAGAAAAAAGCCTTGAAAGGCACCAAATCCTTCACTCTCACCCCACCTTTTTACTCTCATTGGAACTGTTCGTTGCGACAATGAAATCTTTTGTGGACCCATCCCTTGCGATTCTCTATTCTTTACAGCTCCGTCCCTTTCTTCGGACCCTAACTATTACTGTGTTGCCAAAATATTCTTCCATATTTGATTAGCCCCGTTTTTTACCGGTGACAACCAAGATGAACATGTTCACCCAGTCGGACAACTAGTCCAGGCCAGAGAATAATGTGACTGAAACAAGACGTTCCAGAGCGTTTCAAGCAGTTTCTTCGTAGTTTTGGTAACACTTGGTGGCCAACGCATTTTTTTGAATGGAAAATCATCGTGAACACTGCCTTTAAATTGCAACAAATCGCTGAACACTCTAGGTTCCCTCACTTATTGCTCTAACATTTTACGCAATAACCAAGACAAAATCAGAACATCAAAAAATTAAGGTTCTATTAATCTCCTAACGGCAGCATACACGCTCGTAAAGTGGTTGGGATAACAATTTGGATCGAGCCGTATGGCTTGCAACATAATGCCTACACATTTTGAAGCGTCAAAAACGACCCACAATGCCGTTGCAGGAGTAGCAAGTTTGGCCCCGCCCGTATTTTCACGCAACCTGTATTTGCCATTTTCCTCCAACGCAGGGTTGCTGGGCAATCTTCGCCGTCAGTGACGTGTGTGGTCCACTTCTTAGGCAACCAACCAACAGTACCGACGGTGAATATGACCCAGCAACCTTGCGTTGCTGGAAAAGGGCAAATACAGGGGGCGATGAAAATACAAGGTGGGGCCAACTTCTAACTCATGTAGCGGCATTGTGGGTCGTTTTTGACACTTCAACATGCGTAGGCGTTGTAATCTGGGCCATACCAGTCTATTTCCGTAGTTATCTCAATCACGTTTACGAGCGTGTATGCTGCCTTTAATGTTTACATTCTCAGACAGTAACACCGGGTGAGGGGGCCAGCAACAGCGGCTAACTAAACACTGTACCCGGGCGAGCTCCGGTACTCACTGTCCCCTCAGCCTGTAAATGGAGCACCGCTCACCCGGCAAATGGTGGTCCGCTCATTCCGTAATCACTGCCCCTCACCAGGTAAATAGGGGACCGCTCACCCCGTGTTCACTATCTGCCCCCCCCCAATTGGGGAGGGGGGCGAGCGCCGAAATGAGAGTTTGGCTTGATGGGAATCCTGCCCTCCCGGCCCTGAAGCCCTGCCGTCCCTGCCCCGTAGCACTGACATCACCCCCCCCCCCCCCGGAAAGCGTCGCCGATCTCCTCCAAAATATCCCTTTCTGCCAGGGACTCAAAGTCCGCGATCCTGAGTCACTGCCAGCGAGCTGCAACCGACGCGGCGACGATAATGTTCGAAAGCATTTTTGTCGCCGCGTCAAGTGTGACGCTAGGCCACCAATCGCTGGTCGGTGCAACTCTGCAGACTCCTCAAGAATACGAAGTCGCCTCCACTGGGGCGAAGATTAAGCGAGATTCGAAACTCGCGCCCTTTCCGCTATAGTGTCCGAGCTTCGCGCCCTTTAGGACTCTTTGAGAGTTCGATCGCTGAGCGACGCGATGGGATGATAAACATGAGCATCGAGATCGCGTCGCACGTCGATCTGTATTCAAAACATGTCATCACGCCGATAAGCGATCGCACTCTGAAAGAGGCCTTATGAGCCGAAGGACCGTTGTGGAGCAGAGCCCTCCGACGTTCTGGGAGAGAGAGAAATTATGAGGAGAGTGGGTGAAACATTTGAATTGATGTCGCGTAGTGTCGGCGCGTGCGGCGCGGCATTCAGATTAGGGCGCGTTAATACATCGCCATACAAACTTAATGTATTATCTATCAAAAAGGGGTCCTCCAAGTTAAAGAGGTTTGGTTGGCGTCAGAAACGTCCCAACAAAAAGAGAACAATAGGTAAGTAGATTGAGGAGAGTCTACAAAAAGTGAACAATATTCTCTGAGAGTAATTTTTCTTGGTGAACACTTCTTAACAGCGGAAACAAACCGTTGTGGCATTTTACGATGATGAGTATAGTGTCTTTCGGAAAAAGCACTTCTATTCGTTTAGCGAGATTTTACGGGATTACTCTTGCTTAATGCTGTATTTCTATTTTATTGTTTTGCTTCTCCTTACAGCAAGACCTAACCGTCTGTCTAAGTCTTTGCGACGTCATCTTCTATTCTGATGGTAAGAGTTAGGTTTACATGCACATACGTTTAAACGGTTCTTGCGTAATCAAGACCATTATTGGAACCACAGAAAGCTTCTGTGTAGAACACCGCAACGGTTTGTTTTCGCTGTTAAGAAGTGTTCACCAAGAAAAATTACTCTCAGAGAATATTGTTCACTTTTTGTAGACTCTCCTCAATCTACTTACCTATTGTTCTCTTTTTGTTGGGACGTTTCTGACGCCAACCAAACCTCTTTAACTTGGAGGACCCCTTTTTGATAGAATTGTTCACTTTTTATTGATATTACGAAGTAATATCTATGAAAAAATCTTCAATATTTTTCAAATAGCATTGATTGCTATAATAATCAGTAAGCAACAAACTTGTTGCGCACGCTACGAATTAAGCGCTACTCACTTTCCACGACGTCCTGATGACGTCATCAGATGCCCTATGTACTTTACATGACACCATGATGACGTCATCAGATGCACTATGTTCTTTACATGACATCCTAATGAGGTCATCAGATGCCCTATGTACTTTACGTGACATCCTGACGACGTCATCAGATGCCCTATGTACTTTACATGACACCCTGATGACGTCATCAGATGCCCTATGTACTTTACATGACACCCTGATGACGTCATCAGATGCCCTATGTACTTTACATGGCATCCTGATGACGCCATCAGATGCCCTATGTACTTTACATGACATCCTAATGACGTCATCAGATGCCCTATGTACTTTAGATGACACCTTGATGACGTCTTCAGATGCCCTATGTACTTTGCATGACACCCTGATGACGTCATCAGATGCCCTATGTACTTTGCATGACACCCTGATGACGTCATCAGATGCCCTGTGTACTTTACATGACACTCTGATGACGTCATCAGATGCCCTATGTACTTTGCATGACACCCTGATGACGTCATCAGATGCCCTATGTACTTTACATGACACCCTGATGACGTCATCAGATGCCCTATGTACTTTACATGACATCCTGATGACGTCATCAGATGCCCTATGTACTTTACATGACACCCTGATGACGTCATCAGATGCCCTATGTACTTTACATGACATCCTAATGACGTCATCAGATGCCCTATGTACTTTAGATGACACCTTGATGACGTCTTCAGATGCCCTATGTACTTTGCATGACACCCTGATGACGTCATCAGATGCCCTATGTACTTTACATGACATCCTAATGACGTCATCAGATGCCCTATGTACTTTACATGACACCCTGATGACGTCATCAGATGCCCTATGTACTTTACATGACACCCTGATGACGTCATCAGATGCCCTATGTACTTTACATGACATCCTGATGACGTCATCAGATGCCCTATGTACTTTACATGACATCCTGATGACGTCATCAGATGCCCTATGTACTTTACATGACACCCTGATGACGTCATCAGATGCCCTATGTACTTTACATGACACCCTGATGACGTCATCAGATGCCCTATGTACTTTACATGACACCCTGATGACGTCATCAGATGCCCTATGTACTTTGCATGACACCCTGATGACGTCATCAGATGCCCTATGTACTTTACATGACACCCTGATGACGTCATCAGATGCCCTATGTACTTTACATGACATCCTGATGACGTCATCAGATGCCCTATGTACTTTACATGACACCCTGATGACGTCATCAGATGCCCTATGTACTTTACATGACACCCTGATGACGTCATCAGATGCCCTATGTACTTTACATGACACCCTGATGACGTCATTTGATGCCCTATGTACTTTACATGACATCCTGATGACGTCATCAGATGCCCTATGTACTTTACATGACATCCTGATGACGTCATCAGATGCCCTATGTACTTTACATGACACCCTGATGACGTCATCAGATGCCCTATGTACTTTACATGACACCCTGATGACGTCATCAGATGCCCTATGTACTTTACATGACACCCTGATGACGTCATCAGATGCCCTATGTACTGTACATGACACCTGATGACGGCATCAGATGCCCTATGTACTTTACATGACACCCTGATGACGTCATCAGATGCTCTTTGTACTTTACATGACACCCTGATGACGGCATCAGATGCCCTATGTACTTTACATGACATCCTGATGACGTCATCAGATGCCATATGTACTTTACATGACACCTGATGACGTCATCAGATGCCCTATGTACTTTACATGACACCCTGATGACGTCATCAGATGCCCTATGTACTTTACATGACACTCTGATGACGTCATCAGGTGCCCTATGTACTTTACATGATATCCTGATGACGTCATCAGATGCCCTATGTACTTTACATGACATCCTGATGACGTCATCAGATGCCCTATGTACTTTACATGACACCCTGATGACGTCATCAGATGCCCTATGTACTTTACATGACACCCTGATGACGTCATCAGATGCCCTATGTACTTTACATGACACCCTGATGACGTCATCAGATGCCCTATGTACTTTACATGACACCCTGATGACGTCATCAGATGCCCTATGTACTTTACATGACACCCTGATGACGTCATCAGATGCCCTATGTACTTTACATGACATCCTGATGACGTCATCAGATGCTCTATGTACTTTACATGACACCCTGATGACGTCATCAGATGCCCTATGTACTTTACATGACACCCTGATGACGTCATCAGATGCCCTATGTACTTTACATGACACCTGATGACGTCATCAGATGCCCTATGTACTTTACATGACATCTTGATGACGTCATCAGATGCCCTATGTACTTTACATGACACCCTTATGACGTCATCAGATGCCCTATGTACTTTACATGACACCCTGATGACGTCATCAGATGCCCTATGTACTTTACATGACATCCTGATGACGTCATCAGATGCCCTATGTACTTTACATGACACCCTGATGACGTCATCAGATGCCCTATGTACTTTACATGACACCCTGATGACGTCATCAGATGCCCTATGTACTTTACATGACATCCTGATGACGTCATCAAATGCCCTATGTACTTTACATGACACCCTGATGACGTCATCAGATGCCCTATGTACTTTACATGACACCCTGATGACGTCATCAGATGCCCTATGTACTTTACATGACATCCTGATGACGTCATAAGATGCCCTATGTACTTTACATGACATCCTGATGACGTCATCAGATGCCCTATGTACTTTACATGACACCCTGATGACGTCATCAGATGCCCTATGTACTTTACATGACACCCTGATGACGTCATCAGATGCCCTATGTACTTTACATGACACCCTGATGACGTCATCAGATGCCCTATGTACTTTACATGACACCCTGATGACGTCATCAGGTGCCCTATGTACTTTACATGACATCCTGATGACGTCATCAGATGCTCTATGTACTTTACATGACATCCTGATGACGTCATCAGATGCCCTATGTACTTTACATGACACCCTGATGACGTCATCAGATGCCCTATGTACTTTACATGACACCCTGATGACGTCATCAGATGCCCTATGTACTTTACATGACACCCTGATGACGTCATCAGATGCCCTATGTACTTTACATGACACCCTGATGACGTCATCAGATGCCCTTTGTACTTTACATGACACCCTGATGACGTCATCAGATGCGCTATGTACTTTACATGACATCCTGATGACGTCATCAGATGCCCTATGTACTTTACATGACACCCTGATGACGTCATCAGATGCCCTATGTACTTTACATGACACCCTGATGACGTCATCAGATGCCCTATGTACTTTACGCGACACCCTGATGACGTCATCAGGTGCCCTATGTACTTTACATGATATCCTGATGACGTCATCAGATGCCCTATGTACTTTACATGACATCCTGATGACGTCATCAGATGCCCTATGTACTTTACATGACACCCTGATGACGTCATCAGATGCCCTATGTACTTTACATGACACCCTGATGACGTCATCAGATGCCCTATGTACTTTACATGACACCCTGATGACGTCATCAGATGCCCTATGTACTTTACATGACACCCTGATGACGTCATCAGATGCCCTATGTACTTTACATGACACCCTGATGACGTCATCAGATGCCCTATGTACTTTACATGACACCCTGATGACGTCATCAGATGCCCTATCTACTTTACATGACACCCTGATGACGTCATCAGATGCCCTATCTACTTTACATGACACCCTGATGACGTCATCAGATGCCCTATGTACTTTACATGACACCCTGAGGACGTCATCAGATGCCCTATGTACTTTACATGACACCCTGATGACGTCATCAGATGCCCCATGTACTTTACATGACACCCTGATGACGTCATCAGATGCCCTATGTACTTTACATGACATCCTGATGACGTCATCAGATGCCCTATGTACTTTACATGACACCCTGATGACGTCATCAGATGCCCTATGTACTTTACATGACACCTGATGACGTCATCAGGTGCCCTATGTACTTTACATGACATCCTGATGACGTCATCAGATGCCCTATGTACTTTACATGACATCCTGATGACGTCATCAGATGCCCTATGTACTTTACATGACACCCTGATGACGTCATCAGATGCCCTATGTACTTTACATGACACCCTGATGACGTCATCAGATGCCCTATGTACTTTACATGACACCCTGATGACGTCATCAGATGCCCTATGTACTTTACATGACACCCTGATGACGTCATCAGATACATGACACCCTGATGACGTCATCAGATGCCCTATGTACTTTACATGACATCCTGATGACGTCATCAGATGCCCTATGTACTTTACATGACACCCTGATGACGTCATCAGATGCCCTATGTACTTTACATGACACCCTGATGACGTCATCAGATGCCCTATGTACTTTACATGACACTCTGATGACGTCATCAGGTGCCCTATGTACTTTACATGATATCCTGATGACGTCATCAGATGCCCTATGTACTTTACATGACATCCTGATGACGTCATCAGATGCCCTATGTACTTTTACATGACACCCTGATGACGTCATCAGATGCCCTATGTACTTTACATGACACCCTGATGACGTCATCAGGATGCCTATGTACTTTACATGACACCCTGATGACGTCATCAGATGCCCTATGTACTTTACATGACACCCTGATGACGTCATCAGATGCCCTATGTAGTTTACATGACACCTGATGACGTCATCAGATGCCCTATGTACTTTACATGACATCCTGATGACGTCATCAGATGCCCTATGTACTTTACATGACACCCTGATGACGTCATCAGATGCCCTATGTACTTTACATGACACCCTGATGACGTCATCAGATGCCCTATGTACTTTACATGACACCCTGATGACGTCATCAGATGCCCTATGTACTTTACATGACATCCTGATGACGTCATCAGATGCTCTATGTACTTTACATGACATCCTGATGACGTCATCAGATGCCCTATGTACTTTACATGACACCCTGATGACGTCATCAGATGCCCTATGTACTTTACATGACACCCTGATGACGTCATCAGATGCCCTATGTACTTTACATGACACCCTGATGACGTCATTAGATGCCCTATGTACTTTACATGACACCCTGATGACGTCATCAGATGCCCTTTGTACTTTTAGACATCCTGATGACGTCATCAGATGCCCTATGTACTTTACATGACATCCTGATGACGTCATCAGATGCCCTATGTACTTTACATGACACCCTGATGACGTCATCAGATGCCCTATGTACTTTACATGACACCCTGATGACGTCATCAGATGCCCTATGTACTTTACATGACACCCTGATGACGTCATCAGGTGCCCTATGTACTTTACATGATATCCTGATGACGTCATCAGATGCCCTATGTACTTTACATGACACCCTGATGACGTCATCAGATGCCCTATGTACTTTACATGACACCCTGATGACGTCATCAGATGCCCTATGTACTTTACATGACACCCTGATGACGTCATCAGATGCCCTATGTACTTTACATGACACCCTGATGACGTCATCAGATGCCCTTTGTACTTTACATGACACCCTGATGACGTCATCAGATGCCCTATGTACTTTACATGACATCCTGATGACGTCATCAGATGCCCTATGTACTTTACATGACACCCTGATGACGTCATCAGATGCCCTATGTACTTTACATGACACCCTGATGACGTCATCAGATGCCCTATGTACTTTACATGACACCCTGATGACGTCATCAGGTGCCCTATGTACTTTACATGATATCCTGATGACGTCATCAGATGCCCTATGTACTTTACATGACATCCTGATGACGTCATCAGATGCCCTATGTACTTTACATGACACCCTGATGACGTCATCAGATGCCCTATGTACTTTACATGACACCCTGATGACGTCATCAGATGCCCTATGTACTTTACATGACACCCTGATGACGTCATCAGATGCCCTATGTACTTTACATGACACCCTGATGACGTCATCAGATGCCCTATGTACTTTACATGACACCCTGATGACGTCATCAGATGCCCTATGTACTTTACATGACACCCTGATGACGTCATCAGATGCCCTATCTACTTTACATGACACCCTGATGACGTCATCAGATGCCCTATCTACTTTACATGACACCCTGATGACGTCATCAGATGCCCTATGTACTTTACATGACACCCTGAGGACGTCATCAGATGCCCTATGTACTTTACATGACACCCTGATGACGTCATCAGATGCCCCATGTACTTTACATGACACCCTGATGACGTCATCAGATGCCCTATGTACTTTACATGACATCCTGATGACGTCATCAGATGCCCTATGTACTTTACATGACACCCTGATGACGTCATCAGATGCCCTATGTACTTTACATGACACCCTGATGACGTCATCAGGTGCCCTATGTACTTTACATGACATCCTGATGACGTCATCAGATGCCCTATGTACTTTACATGACATCCTGATGACGTCATCAGATGCCCTATGTACTTTACATGACACCCTGATGACGTCATCAGATGCCCTATGTACTTTACATGACACCCTGATGACGTCATCAGATGCCCTATGTACTTTACATGACACCCTGATGACGTCATCAGATGCCCTATGTACTTTACATGACACCCTGATGACGTCATCAGATGCCCTTTGTACTTTACATGACACCCTGATGACGTCATCAGATGCCCTATGTACTTTACATGACATCCTGATGACGTCATCAGATGCCCTATGTACTTTACATGACACCCTGATGACGTCATCAGATGCCCTATGTACTTTACATGACACCCTGATGACGTCATCAGATGCCCTATGTACTTTACATGACACTCTGATGACGTCATCAGGTGCCCTATGTACTTTACATGATATCCTGATGACGTCATCAGATGCCCTATGTACTTTACATGACATCCTGATGACGTCATCAGATGCCCTATGTACTTTACATGACACCCTGATGACGTCATCAGATGCCCTATGTACTTTACATGACACCCTGATGACGTCATCAGATGCCCTATGTACTTTACATGACACCCTGATGACGTCATCAGATGCCCTATGTACTTTACATGACACCCTGATGACGTCATCAGATGCCCTATGTACTTTACATGACACCCTGATGACGTCATCAGATGCCCTATGTACTTTACATGACACCCTGATGACGTCATCAGATGCCCTATGTACTTTACATGACATCCTGATGACGTCATCAGATGCCCTATGTACTTTACATGACACCCTGACGACGTCATCAGATGCCCTATGTACTTTACATGACACCCTGATGACGTCATCAGATGCCCTATGTACTTTACATGACACCCTGATGACGTCATCAGATGCCCTATGTACTTTACATGACATCTTGATGACGTCATCAGATGCCCTATGTACTTTACATGACACCCTTATGACGTCATCAGATGCCCTATGTACTTTACATGACACCCTGATGACGTCATCAGGTGCCCTATGTACTTTACATGACATCCTGATGACGTCATCAGATGCTCTATGTACTTTACATGACATCCTGATGACGTCATCAGATGCCCTATGTACTTTACATGACACCCTGATGACGTCATCAGATGCCCTATGTACTTTACATGACACCCTGATGACGTCATCAGATGCCCTATGTACTTTACATGACACCCTGATGACGTCATCAGATGCCCTATGTACTTTACATGACACCCTGATGACGTCATCAGATGCCCTATGTACTTTACATGACACCCTGATGACGTCATCAGATGCCCTATGTACTTTACATGACATCCTGATGACGTCATCAGATGCCCTATGTACTTTACATGACACCCTGATGACGTCATCAGATGCCCTATGTACTTTACATGACACCCTGATGACGTCATCAGATGCCTATGTACTTTACATGACACCCTGATGACGTCATCAGGTGCCCTATGTACTTTACATGATATCCTGATGACGTCATCAGATGCCCTATGTACTTTACATGACATCCTGATGACGTCATCAGATGCCCTATGTACTTTACATGACACCCTGATGACGTCATCAGATGCCCTATGTACTTTACATGACACCCTGATGACGTCATCAGATGCCCTATGTACTTTACACGACACCCGATGACGTCATCAGATGCCCTATGTACTTTACGTGACACCCCGATGACGTCATCAGATGCCCTATGTACTTTACATGACACCTGATGACGTCATCAGATGCCCTATGTACTTTACATGACACCCTCATGACGTCATCAGATGCCCTATGTACTTTACATGACACCCTGATGACGTCATCAGATGCCCTATGTACTTTACATGACACCCTGATGACGTCATCAGATGCCCTATGTACTTTACGCTGACACCCTGATGACGTCATCAGATGCCCTAGATGCCCTATGTACTTTACATGACACCCTGATGACGTCATCAGATGCCCTATGTACTTTACATGACACCCTGATGACGTCATCAGATGCCCTATGTACTTTACATGACATCTTGATGACGTCATCAGATGCCCTATGTACTTTACATGACACCCTTATGACGTCATCAGATGCCCTATGTACTTTACATGACACCTTGATGACGTCATCAGATGCCCTATGTACTTTACATGACACCTTGATGACGTCATCAGATGCCCTATGTACTTTACATGACATCCTGATGACGTCATCAGATGCCCTATGTACTTTACATGACACCCTGATGACGTCATCAGATGCCCTATGTACTTTACATGACACCCTGATGACGTCATCAGATGCCCTATGTACTTTACATGACATCCTGATGACGTCATCAGATGCCCTATGTACTTTACATGACACCCTGATGACGTCATCAGATGCCCTATGTACTTTACATGACACCCTGATGACGTCATCAGATGCCCTATGTACTTTACATGACATCCTGATGACGTCATCAGATGCCCTATGTACTTTACATGACATCCTGATGACGTCATCAGATGCCCTATGTACTTTACATGACATCCTGATGACGTCATCAGATGCCCTATGTACTTTACATGACATCCTGATGACGTCATCAGATGCCCTATGTACTTTACATGACACCCTGATGACGTCATCAGATGCCCTATGTACTTTACATGACACCTTGATGACGTCATCAGATGCCCTATGTACTTTACATGACACCCTGATGACGTCATCAGATGCCCTATGTACTTTACATGACATCCTGATGACGTCATCAGATGCCCTATGTACTTTACATGACACCCTGATGACGTCATCAGATGCCCTATGTACTTTACATGACACCCTGATGACGTCATCAGATGCCCTATGTACTTTACATGACACCCTCATGACGTCATCAGATGCCCTATGTACTTTACATGACACCCTGATGACGTCATCAGATGCCCTATGTACTTTACATGACACCCTGATGACGTCATCAGATGCCCTATGTACTTTACATGACACCCTGATGACGTCATCAGATGCCCTAGATGCCCTATGTACTTTACATGACACCCTGATGACGTCATCAGATGCCCTATGTACTTTACATGACACCCTGATGACGTCATCAGATGCCCTATGTACTTTACATGACATCTTGATGACGTCATCAGATGCCCTATGTACTTTACATGACACCCTTATGACGTCATCAGATGCCCTATGTACTTTACATGACACCTTGATGACGTCATCAGATGCCCTATGTACTTTACATGACACCCTGATGACGTCATCAGATGCCCTATGTACTTTACATGACACCCTGATGACGTCATCAGATGCCCTATGTACTTTACATGACATCCTGATGACGTCATCAGATGCCCTATGTACTTTACATGACACCCTGATGACGTCATCAGATGCCCTATGTACTTTACATGACACCCTGATGACGTCATCAGATGCCCTATGTACTTTACATGACATCCTGATGACGTCATCAGATGCCCTATGTACTTTACATGACACCCTGATGACGTCATCAGATGCCCTATGTACTTTACATGACACCCTGATGACGTCATCAGATGCCCTATGTACTTTACATGACATCCTGATGACGTCATCAGATGCCCTATGTACTTTACATGACATCCTGATGACGATCATCAGATGCCCTATGTACTTTATATGACACCCTGATGATGTCATCAGATGCCCTATGTACTTTCCATGACACCTGCTGACGTCATCAGATGCCCTATGTACTTTACATGACACCCTGATGACGTCATCAGATGCCCTATGTACTTTACATGACATCCTGATGACGTCATCAGATGCCCTATGTACTTTACATGACATCCTGATGACGTCATCAGATGCCCTATGTACTTTACATGACACCCTGATGACGTCATCAGATGCCCTATGTACTTTACATGACACCTTGATGACGTCATCAGATGCCCTATGTACTTTACATGACACCCTGATGACGTCATCAGATGCCCTATGTACTTTACATGACACCCTGATGACGTCATCAGATGCCCTATGTACTTTACATGACACCCTGATGACGTCATCAGATGCCCTATGTACTTTACATGACACCCTGATGACGTCATCAGATGCCCTATGTACTTTACATGACACCCTGATGACGTCATCAGATGCCCTATGTACTTTACATGACACCCTGATGACGTCATCAGATGCCCTATGTACTTTACATGACACCCTGATGACGTCATCAGATGCCCTATGTACTTTACATGACACCCTGATGACGTCATCAGATGCCCTATGTACTTTTACATGACACCCTGATGACGTCATCAGATGCCCTATGTACTTTACATGACATCCTGATGACGTCATCAGATGCCCTATGTACTTTACGCATGACACCCTGATGACGTCATCAGATGCCCTATGTACTTTACATGACACCTTGATGACGTCATCAGATGCCCTATGTACTTTACATGACACCCTGATGACGTCATCAGATGCCCTATGTAATTTTTACATGACACCCTGATGACGTCATCAGATGCCCTATGTACTTTACATGACACCCTGATGACGTCATCAGATGCCCCTATGTACTTTACATGACATCCTGATGACGTCATCAGATGCCCTATGTACTTTACATGACACCAGATGACGTCATCAGATGCCCTATGTACTTTACATGACATCCTGATGACGTCATCAGATGCCCTATGTACTTTACATGACACCCCCATCACGTCATCAGAGGCCCTATGTACTTTTAATGACACCCCGATGACGTCATCAGATGCCCTATGTACTTTACATGACATCCTGATGACGTCATCAGATGCCCTATGTACTTTACATGACATCCTGATGACGTCATCAGATGCCCTATGTACTTTACATGACACCCTGATGACGTCATCAGATGCCCTATGTACTTTACATGACACCCTGATGACGTCATCAGATGCCCTATGTACTTTACATGACATCCTGATGACGTCATCAGATGCCCTATGTACTTTACATGACATCCTGATGACGTCATCAGATGCCCTATGTACTTTACATGACATCCTGATGACGTCATCAGATGCCCTATGTACTTTACATGACACCCTGATGACGTCATCAGATGCCCTATGTACTTTACATGACACCCTGATGACGTCATCAGATGCCCTATGTACTTTACATGACACCCTGATGACGTCATCAGATGCCCTATGTACTTTACATGACACCCTGATGACGTCATCAGATGCCCTATGTACTTTACATGACACCCTGATGACGTCATCAGATGCCCTATGTACTTTACATGACACCCTGATGACGTCATCAGATGCCCTATGTACTTTACATGACACCCTGATGACGTCATCAGATGCCCTATGTACTTTACATGACACCTGATGACGTCATCAGATGCCCTATGTACTTTACATGACACCCTGATGACGTCATCAGATGCCCTATGTACTTTACATGACACCCTGATGACGTCATCAGATGCCCTATGTACTTTACATGACACCCTGATGACGTCATCAGATGCCCTATGTACTTTACATGACACCCTGATGACGTCATCAGATGCCCTATGTACTTTACATGACACCCTGATGACGTCATCAGATGCCCTATGTACTTTACATGACACCCTGATGACGTCATCAGATGCCCTATGTACTTTACATGACACCCTGATGACGTCATCAGATGCCCTATGTACTTTACATGACACCCTGATGACGTCATCAGATGCCCTATGTACTTTACATGACACCCTGATGACGTCATCAGATGCCCTATGTACTTTTCATGACACCCTGATGACGTCATCAGATGCCCTATGTACTTTACATGACATCTTGATGACGTCATCAGATGCCCTATGTACTTTACATGACATCCTGATGACGTCATCAGATGCCCTATGTAATTTTTACATGACACCTGATGACGTCATCAGATGCCCTATGTACTTTACATGACACCCTGATGACGTCATCAGATGCCCTATGTACTTTACATGACACCCTGATGACGTCATCAGATGCCCTATGTACTTTACATGACACCTGATGACGTCATCAGATGCCCTATGTACTTTACGCTGACACCCTGATGACGTCATCAGATGCTCCTATGTACTTTAGATGACACCCTGATGACGTCATCAGATGCCCTATGTACTTTACATGACATCCTGATGACGTCATCA
Source organism: Aplectana chamaeleonis (assembly GCA_029168955.1). Classification (NCBI taxonomy): domain Eukaryota; kingdom Metazoa; phylum Nematoda; class Chromadorea; order Rhabditida; family Cosmocercidae; genus Aplectana; species Aplectana chamaeleonis. The sequence continues at coordinate 277,520 of JAPDOI010000734.1, forward strand.
GATGCCCTATGTACTTTACATGACACCCTGATGACGTCATCAGATGCCCTATGTACTTTACATGACACCCTGATGACGTCATCAGATGCCCTAAGGACTTTACACTGACATCCTGATGACGTCATCAGATGCCCTATGTACTTTACATGAGACCCTGATGACGTCATCAGATGCCCTATGTACTTTACATGACACCCTGATGACGTCATCAGATGCCCTATGTACTTTACATGACACCCTGATGACGTCATCAGATGCCCTATGTACTTTACATGACACCCTGATGACGTCATCAGGATGCCCTATGTACTTTACATGACATCCTGATGACGTCATCAGATGCCCTATGTACTTTACATGACACCCTGATGACGTCATCAGATGCCCTATGTACTTTACATGACATCCTGATGACGTCATCAGATGCCCTATGTACTTTACATGACACCCTGATGACGTCATCAGATGCCCTATGTACTTTACATGACACCCTGATGACGTCATCAGATGCCCTATGTACTTTACATGACACCCTGATGACGTCATCAGATGTCCTATGTACTTTACATGACACCCTGATGACGTCATCAGATGCCCTATGTACTTTACATGACACCCTGATGACGTCATCAGATGCCCTATGTACTTTACATGACACCCTGATGACGTCATCAGATGCCCTATGTACTTTACATGACACCCTGATGACGTCATCAGATGCCCTATGTACTTTACATGACACCCTGATGACGTCATCAGATGCCCTATCTACTTTACATGACACCCTGATGACGTCATCAGATGCCCTATCTACTTTACATGACACCCTGATGACGTCATCAGATGCCCTATGTACTTTACATGACACCCTGATGACGTCATCAGATGCCCTATGTACTTTACATGACACCTGATGACGTCATCAGATGCCCTATGTACTTTACATGACACCCTGATGACGTCATCAGATGCCCTATGTACTTTACATGACACCCTGATGACGTCATCAGATGCCCTATGTACTTTACATGACACCCTGATGACGTCATCAGGTGCCCTATGTACTTTACATGACATCCTGATGACGTCATCAGATGCCCTATGTACTTTACATGACATCCTGATGACGTCATCAGATGCCCTATGTACATTACATGACACCCTGATGACGTCATCAGATGCCCTATGTACTTTACATGACACCCTGATGACGTCATCAGATGCCCTATGTAATTTTTACATGACACCCTGATGACGTCATCAGATGCCCTATGTACATTACATGACACCCTGATGACGTCATCAGATGCCCTATGTACTTTACATGACACCCTGATGACGTCATCAGATGCCCTATGTACTTTACATGACACCCTGATGACGTCATCAGATGCCCTATGTACTTTACATGACACCCCTGATGACGTCATCAGATGCCCTATGTACTTTACATGACACCCTGATGACGTCATCAGATGCCCTATGTACTTTACATGACACCCTGATGACGTCATCAGATGCCCTATGTACTTTACATGACACCCTGATGACGTCATCAGATGCCCTATGTACTTTACATGACACCCTGATGACGTCATCAGATGCCCTATGTACTTTACATGACACCCTGATGACGTCATCAGATGCCCTATGTACTTTACATGACACCCTGATGACGTCATCAGATGCCCTATGTACTTTACATGACACCTTGATGACGTCATCAGGATGCCCTATGTACTTTCCATGACACCCTGATGACGTCATCAGATGCCCTATGTACTTTACATGACACCCTGATGACGTCATCAGATGCCCTATGTACTTTACATGACATCCTGATGACGTCATCAGATGCCCTATGTACTTTACATGACACCCTGATGACGTCATCAGATGCCCTATGTACTTTACATGACACCCTGATGACGTCATCAGATGCCCTATGTACTTTACATGACATCCTGATGACGTCATCAGATTCTATGTACTTTCCATGCCACCCTGATGACGTCAGCAGATGCCCTATTACTTTACAACTTTGCATGACACCTGATGACGTCATCAGATGCCCTATGTACTTTACATGACATCCTGATGACGGCATCAGATGCCCTATGTACTTTACATGACATCCTGATGACGTCATCAGATGTCCTATGTACTTTACATGACACCCTGATTACGTCATCAGATGCCCTATGTACTTTACATGACACCTGATGACGTCATCAGATGCCCTATGTACTTTACATGACATCCTGATGACGTCATCAGATGCCCTATGTACTTTACATGACATCCTGATGACGTCATCAGATGCCCTATGTACTTTACATGACATCCTGATGACGTCATCAGATGCCCTATGTACTTTTACATGACACCTGATGACGTCATCAGATGCCCTATGTACTTTACATGACACCCTGATGACGTCATCAGATGCCCTATGTACTTTACATGACACCCTGATGACGTCATCAGATGCCCTATGTACTTTACATGACACCCTGATGACGTCATCAGATGCCCTATGTACTTTACATGACACCCTGATGACGTCATCAGATGCCCTATGTACTTTACATGACACCCTGATGACGTCATCAGATGCCCTATGTACTTTACATGACACCCTGATGACGTCATCAGATGCCCTATGTACTTTACATGACACCCTGATGACGTCATCAGATGCCCTATGTACTTTACATGACACCCTGATGACGTCATCAGATGCCCTATGTACTTTACATGACACCCTGATGACGTCATCAGATGCCCTATCTACTTTACATGACACCCTGATGACGTCATCAGATGCCCTATCTACTTTACATGACACCCTGATGACGTCATCAGATGCCCTATGTACTTTACATGACACCCTGATGACGTCATCAGATGCCCTATGTACTTTACATGACACCCTGATGACGTCATCAGATGCCCTATGTACTTTACATGACACCCTGATGACGTCATCAGATGCCCTATGTACTTTACATGACACCCTGATGACGTCATCAGATGCCCTATGTACTTTACATGACACCCTGATGACGTCATCAGATGCCCTATGTATTTTACATGACATCCTGATGACGTCATCAGATGCCCTATGTACTTTACATGACATCCTGATGACGTCATCAGATGCCCTATGTCCATTACATGACATCCTGATGACGTCATCAGATGCCCTATGTACTTTACCTGACACCTTGATGACGTCATCAGATGCCCTATGTACTTTACATGACACCCTGATGACGTCATCAGATGCCCTATGTACTTTACATGACACCCGGATGACGTCATCAGATGCCCTATGTACTTTACATGACACCCTGATGACGTCATCAGATGCCCTATGTACTTTACATGACATCCTGATGACGTCATCAGATGCCCTATGTACTTTACATGACACCCTGATGACGTCATCAGATGCCCTATGTACTTTACATGACACCCTGATGACGTCATCAGATGCCCTATATACTTTACATGACACCCTGATGACGTCATCAGGTGCCCTATGTACTTTACATGATATCCTGATGACGTCATCAGATGCCCTATGTACTTTACATGACATCCTGATGACGTCATCGGATGCCCTATGTACTTTACATGACACCCTGATGACGTCATCAGATGCCCTATGTACTTTACATGACACCCTGATGACGTCATCAGATGCCCTATGTACTTTACATGACACCCTGAAGACGTCATCAGATGCCCTATGTACTTTACATGACACCCTGAAGGCGTCATCAGGATGCTCTATGTACTTTACATGACACCCTGATGACGTCATCAGATGCCCTATGTACTTTACATGACACCCTGATGACGTCATCAGATGCCCTATGTACTTTACATGACATCCTGATGACGTCATCAGATGCCCTATGTACTTTACATGACACCCTGATGACGTCATCAGATGCCCTATGTACTTTACATGACACCCTGATGACGTCATCAGATCCCCTATGTACTTTACATGACACCCTGATGACGTCATCAGATGCCCTATGTACTTTACATGACATCTTGATGACGTCATCAGATGCCCTATGTACTTTACATGACACCCTTATGACGTCATCAGATGCCCTATGTACTTTACATGACACCTTGATGACGTCATCAGATGCCCTATGTACTTTACATGACACCCTGATGACGTCATCAGATGCCCTATGTACTTTACATGACATCCTGATGACGTCATCAGATGCCCTATGTACTTTACATGACATCCTGATGACGTCATCAGATGCCCTATGTACTTTACATGACACCCTGATGACGTCATCAGATGCCCTATGTACTTTACATGACACCCTGATGACGTCATCAGATGCCCTATGTACTTTACATGACATCCTGATGACGTCATCAGATGCCCTATGTACTTTACATGACACCCTGATGACGTCATCAGATGCCCTATGTACTTTACATGACATCCTGATGACGTCATCAGATGCCCTATGTACTTTACATGACACTCCTGATGACGTCATCAGATGCCCTATGTACTTTACATGACACCCTGATGACGTCATCAGATGCCCTATGTACTTTACATGACACCCTGATGACGTCATCAGATGCCCTATGTACTTTACATGACATCCTGATGACGTCATCAGATGCCCTATGTACTTTACATGACACCCTGATGACGTCATCAGATGCCCTATGTACTTTACATGACACCTGATGACGTCATCAGATGCCCTATGTACTTTACGTGACACCCTTATGACGTCATCAGATGCCCTATGTACTTTACATGACACCCTGATGACGTCATCAGATGCCCTATGTACTTTACATGACATCCTGATGACGTCATCAGATGCCCTATGTACTTTACATGACACCCTGATGACGTCATCAGATGCCCTATGTACTTTACATGACATCCTGATGACGTCATCAGATGCCCTATGTACTTTACATGACACCCTGATGACGTCATCAGATGCCCTATGTACTGATAGCCTGCGACCACTGGCAGTGGCTAGTGGCAGGAACGAGGAACGAGGGACGAGGGACGAGGGACGAGGGACGAGGGACGAGGGACGAGGAACGAGGAACAGGACACGAGGGACGCGTTACAAGAAAAAACGCGAATTTTAGCTAAGCTTCCGCCGATCTAACTTTGTTAATTTTCGATCGATTTGGCTCAAATTTTGTCAGCGGGTGTCTTCTATACTCTCTCACTTATATCCAGAAGGAAATCTCTAGAAAATTTGTTTTACAGGTTTTATTAACTACTTTACCAAAATCTAAGTGATCACAAGTGCCAGGCAAAACCAAACCTCTCCAGCCGCTTCGCGGCTGGAGCGATTTCAGAAGTTTCGAGAAAGAGCTGTGTGCAAGTTTATACAGTCCCAATTTCTCAAAGTATGGATACTTGGTGGTCCGAAATTCTATTGCTTAAGGGGTGCCACCCGTTGGATAGTGGTGGCAAAACCCTGCAGTTTGCCAACGTAGCTTGCCACCTCGTCTATGCTCCTGTACATCAGACGGATTGGGAAGTAAAACTGTGACAATTTATGTTGATTTCCAAGCGAAATTCAGCCTCTTCTTTGAAATTCAAATTTTTGTTTTCATCTTATACTAGGTTTCTTATAGTGTTTTTTTAAGTTGAAGTACAGTGATTTTCCGCCTACAAGGAGACTAAAACACTTGATTGGACTTGGAACTGATTCTTCTCAGGTTGTATGCAGTTTTAGTTTTGTTTTTAGTTAGCAGGAACCATTTTTCTACAAATTCTACATTTTTTTTTTCAAGTAAATTTTATATTTCTTCCTTTTCTTTCCTCCACAAATTTAACGATCACCTCTCCAACTTTGCTTTGCTTCCCAAAAAATTTTAACGACCCCCTCCACCAGTCGTTGGCAAGCTATCCACGCCTGCTGGACCCTGCCGGTTGCCGAAAAGGGAAAATAGCTATGAAGACTCTGCTTCCGAAAATACTGATTGTTTGGGATGAATTCAGTCTACTAGTCACAGTTCAGTAAATTCCACCTTCCAAATAAAAACAGCGTCTAACTTCACCAGGCTGAGGTCCTGTTGTTAAATTTTACTGCCTAGAATAAAATTGGAACCCCACTGTGGCCCTTGAAAATGATAGGACACCGCAGAACGGCGCTCGGACCAGAACGGAGAATGATGGAAGATAAGACAAAGTCTCGAAATTACTAATTCGAGCGATGCTAGGGGAGAAGTCAAAAAATCTATATACACAACATCAACACGCCTAAATTCTTCACTGGGGACGCAGACAGAAAGACCACAGAAATGGATTAGAGAAAGAGAAAAATAACCCATCTAAAATGATCAACTGTTTCGCTTATTGGCTAGTGACAAACTCGGAATCGAACCATCGTTGTTCACAGTATACTTCCAAGGGATCAAAAACTGGTCGGAAACGCTGTTTCCAACAAAATTCATACCAGTCGATGAAGTTAGAATGCCGTTTTTATATCTACGGTGTTCACTGCTGAACCGAGTTATTGCGGGTTTCCTCAGTTGGGCGGAAAGGTCACCAAGCAAATTTTTAGGGTGTTGAGAGAAAATGCTCCCGATTAGGCTCAAATTTGTTACTTAGCGGTTATTCTGGATCCTGAACGCCAACCAGTGGTCTGTTTCTCATTATTCTGAGGCATACTGTAGGTTAGATATAATGCTATTTAAAGGCGGTGTTCACGATGACTTTCGTCTCCGAGTTTTTCACATAAAACAATGCGTTGGCCTCCAAGTGCTACCAAAATAACGAAGGAACGGCGAGAAACGCATTAAAACGTCGTATTTCAGTGACATTATTCCATAACATGGACTAGTTGTCCGATTGGATGAACATGTTCATGGTGGTTGTCACCGGTGGAAAATTGGGTCAATCGAAAATAGAAGAATATTGTATGCAAAACAGGATTAGTTAGGGCCCTAAGGAAAGAACGGAGCAATAGAGAGTAGAGAATTGCAAAGGACAGGTCCAGAAAAGATTTCATTGTCACAACAAACGCTCCCCGTGATACTTAAGAGACGGGGTGATACTTGAGAAATTCGAGTACTTTTGGTGCGTTTTTCTCAATTTCTTTATCATTTTAGTTTTACCCGGGGGCCACTTAATCAATATAGCGAACAATCTCAGAATTGAAAATTATCGTGAACACTGCCTTTAACTAGCGTAACCTACTTTATCATATCGAAAATAGATAATTCGATGCTCAGCACCCCAGAAAACCCCCACAGAGAAGTTTTGAGCCAAATCTGAGATATTTACGAAACTAACGCATACCCACCGTAACCTAACGTAAGCTATCGAAAATCGATGAGCGGGCCTCAGATTCGGGTTGAGGACTCCGAATGACCTTTACAGGGAAGTTTCGAGATAAATGTATCACTGCGTTTAGGAAATCATGAAAACTGCCCCGTAAATTTCCCCCGATGAGATTAGTGGTGCCGAACTTGTCGAATTTCCCAGAAAATCGTCAGCTCCACCTCGATTTCGTGTTCAGGACCTTAAATAACCCGAAGAAACAAGTTTTGAGCCAAATCCGAAACTATTTTCCCGAACAACCTGAAAATTGCTTGGTGGGTGGGTGTACCCTTAAAGGCAGCATACACGCTCGTAAGCATAGTCGATATAACAGCATAGATAGGTTCGCACGGCCCGTACTATGTCGTCAACGACGTTTGAAGCGCTGAAAACTGTCCAGGATGACAATATTTGACAATGTTTGAGCAATCTTGCCTTCCACACCCGTATTTTCACACCCCTTCGAGTAACAGAATGAGAATTGATACTTGTGAAAACGTGTGATAATTGAGAGTGATAGCACTATCAAATGGGAGTGCACTCAAAGGGGTGTGAAAATACGGGCGTGGATGCAAGATTGCTCGAACATTGTCAAATATTGTCATCCTAGACAGTTTTCAGCGCTTCAAACGTCGTTGGCGACATAGTACGGGCCGTGCGGACCGATCTATGCTGTTATCTCGACTATGCTTACGAGCGTGTATGCTGCCTTTAACCTAGCACCTAACTGGGAAAACCCGCCTAACTCGGTTCAGAGAACTCCGCAGCAGCTAGTAAGCAATTTCAAAACGACATTGGAAGTACATTAACTGGTATGAATTTCATTGGAGACGGCGTCTGCGAATAGTTGCCGATCCCTTGTTAGGGAAAGTTTGCAAGCGCACTACCGCCTTTTTACGGAGAGGTAGACTGTCTAATATGAATTGATGACTCATAAGATCATAAACTGAACTGTTTCTCAGTGAGAGCAATCCTGTGCCGACTGAAGGGGAAGGTTGGGAGCATGTGTTGGGTTAACATTGAACTAAAGCTGCTAGTTTAGAGCGGTCCGTGAATTTGCTACCACTGTGACCCTTACTTACTATCTGGGGCTTCAATGAAGTTTGACACTCAAAAGCATGTGCAGCACGCTGTGAATGAATTGGGAAATCACATCGATTCGGGTTTGAATAATGGCGGTTTTCTGAGAAAGGTTCCAAAGTCAGCATACACCCATTTTTTCACCTGTTCAACCGAATGCTGCAATGAGTGGAGATTTTCGATGAGTGTTTGTAAATGAGCTTTAGAATTTTACCCATTCCTGATCTTTCATTTTACCCGTATAATAACTCACCGAAAAGAAAATCTGGCATAGATTTTACCTTCTCAACATTTAAAGGCAGCAGACACGCTCGAAAAAGTTGTTGGAATAACTACGCTACTTGGGTCGTATGGCCCCTAGTTGAGCGCCGATGGAAGCATCAAAAACGGGTGAAAACTACTGAATTTGAGTCGAAAATTTTCGTAAACCACGCCTATGAGCTTTCAACCCTGCCCCCTCAATATACGAATACATTCACTTCGGCTGGTTTCTGAAGCTTCCAACGAGGTGAGCGTTCTAGTACAGGCTTTAAGAGTTTATCGGCTTCTCTACCCCAACCGTTTTATCGTTAATATTAGCTATTTCTACCGCTCGGGAATAACTCGTCCATTTTTACCCCATAACAAAAACAGCCGTTAAACCTGTATTTGCATGCAGCTTTCGCCGGCTTTTTCGTTATTTTTCCATACTAATAGCTTCAAACCTTTGATTTATGACATAAAATCGATACCTTTTTTGCTGCCTTTTTGTTTGCTTTTCTCCTCCCCTTTCTGTAATAAAATACATGTTTAATTAATATTGTGTGTGCGTCCACTCCAGTTTGCGCTGTGTAGCTGCGGGCAAACACCATATCGCACGGCAAGCCGAGTCTCTAAGGGGCGGGATAAAACTCGGTTTCTTATAGACAGGGTACTTCTCAAGGAGGAAGATGCAATCATTCGTTTCTTTCGCAGGAGTTTGCAAAGTTTCCAATTTTTTTGAATTCCGTAAATGTTCGCCTAAAAAGCGGAGAAGAAGATACGACAAATTAAAAGAAAAGCATGCATTTATTCGTTCCCGAAATTTCACAGAACACGCACTTCGTTTATTTTTGGTGTTCGGTTTAAGCACTCCCCTTTGCCCTCTCTGTAACGTCCAAAATGCTCCCACCTAAGGTTAACCGGGACGCGTGCCCAGCCCTGAGCCGGACATATAAAGTCTGGAGAGTCTACGCTGAGTCCGAAATGCTCTTAGAAAAATTCCCAGATTGTAGTTGACCTGCCGTTGGGAGGTCACACTACGCACCCAGCATTGAAGGCACAGCCCAACCTCTAAATCGTTCTTCTGTTATTCTGTCTATCTTGAAAATGGTCCCATGTTGATTCCAATGATGTCTCTGGAATCGTACAAGACTCGCTAGGAACGAATTTCTGGCCCTCAAAAAATGAGCTACGGAAACATGGTGGACGAGTTGTCCGAGGCTTGTGACTTCCGCCCTTTGCAATCGATGTATGCGAGGCGACTTAAAGGCAGCAGACACGCTCAAAAATGATATCAATTTTATGGAATAAACTGAAGGTCTGAAGCTGCTAGTATTCAGAAATAACGAAAAAGACGAAAACAAATCGACGGAAATTAAGATATAAAGGTACGTTCTATATTGGCCCAGAAATGGACGAGTTGTACGGCACTGGCTGAAATAGCGGTGCTAGCAACAAATTTGTTGGGATAACGACGCTAATGTACTCTTACGGCCCTTTCTGGAACGCTTACGCCGTTAGAAGCCTAAAAAGTAATCTAAAGTGGCCGCAATCGACCATTGAATACCTGTATGGAGGGGCGGAGCGCGTATCGATGGGCGGAGCAAGGATGATTTTAAGACTGACTACGGCTCAAATACGGTCATTTGGACTCGTTTTTAACGCTTGCAACTTCGTGAGGGCTCTTCTAGGGCCTGCACGACCCCACTAATGTAGTTATCTCAACAACTTTTTCGAGCGTGTCTGCTGCCTTTAAATAAGGAGAGAGGCTGAAAATTGAGGGAAGAACGGGGCTATTGATCGGCAACCATTGCTCATCTCACCACTGTTGAGCTCGAAATATCGCAAAAGGGGAGTGACAAAGTGGCTTCCTGATCTGGGCCCCCCAGGGTGCCTTCCTCCTATATCTAGCTTATTCGGAAGAATTGAAAGCTCGCATTTGGCAGCTGCTATATGGGGTGGGTCTACTTCACAATTATGTGGAATTATCAGATTTCGTCCCTGAGCTTGGACTGTGCCTTTAAAGGCAGTGGTCAAAAGCGTTATCGAAAAAAACTACAAAAATCAGCTTAGATCAAAAACAGCTGAAAAACTATGAAGGTAGCGCGGTGAAAAACGGCCTAGAATTAGGGCTTCTAAGGCCCAAAGTTGCCAGTTCGTGCACACGTGCACAGCGATGACGAAAAAGATCGCAGTCTCATGCCGAGCAGTCAAAAATCATCGACATTCAGAGGACGAAATAAATGCAAATTTAACGAATAAAAACAGTTGAACAATAATAGCATCCCTTCAGTCAATGTTTTTGACTAGGTGTGTACATAAATTCGAGGGTCCATTGATTGAAATTCAATTTCAAGATAGCTGGTGTTTTTGATATAAGAGGTCATCGATGCCTATGATGTGTAGTGGGCTCGTCCACCATCAAAAGACAAGAAAGTTCAGGTTTCAAAGTTGGCCCAAAACAATGGTTTTTTCGCGATTTTTTTCTTATAGGTCCTACTACTCGAGACCCAGAAAAGAATTTGAAAAGAAAAGGACGGCAAGCATATTTGATCGCGACAACTGCCTTAAAGAGACCGTGCGCTCCACGGTGAATTCCCGTAGCAGACCGGTGCGCTGCGAGGCCAATTAATCCAATGAGTTACATATAAATCTGAATTTTTCTTACGGATGATTATGTTGAAATGAGATATAAGGTGCCTAATATCTGCATACCAGTTATGCAAGTTGTTTTAAGAATGGTTATTCAAGCTGTGATAAAAGTAATACAATTTCTCCGAGTAAAACAAAAAAAGTAGAGTTCCTGGCGTAGGTGCGCAGTGTGGACACAATACTTGTTCCGAATAGTATAATCAGATAAGTACCCGACTGTTTCAGTTGGATAAAAAAGTTGACACTTATTCGAAAAGTCGTATTTTCGAAAAAGTGCTATATCCGACTACATATAGTCGAAAAGTCAGACATTCGAAATAAATTTTATTTGGAAGAAGTATAGCGAGGGGCAAAACAGCCGTAGGTTCGCAGTGTGGACACGCGGTCTCTTAAAGGCAGCGTACACGCTCGTAAACGTAATTGAGATAACTACGGAATTAGAATAGTCTGGCACCGAACACAACGCCAACGCCTTTTGAAGCTTCAAAAACGACCCGCAATGACGCAACAGGAGTGGGAAGTTACCCCCGCCCTTGTATCTGCCCGCCCCCTGTATTTGCGTCCTCCCCCAAAACAGGGCTGCTGGGCCATTCCCACCGTCGGCGACGTTTGTAGGTGGTGGAATAGGTACAATAAGTAAACCACACACATCGATGAAGTTGGAAATGGACCGGCGCCAATGTTTTGGAGGAGGCGGCAAATGCAGGGGGCGGGCAGATACAGGGGCGGGACCTACTTCTCACTCCTGTGGCGTCATTGTGGGTTGTTTTTGAGGCTTCAAAATGCGTGAGCTGTTCGATGCCATACCATTCTAATTCCGTAGTTATCTCAATTACGTTTACGAGCGTGTATGCTGCCTTTAAGTGTTAAAACAAAAACCAACAAGCATTAATCAAGTCAGAAAAAAGACTATGAAAAATAATGAAATTCCCAAAAGTTTAGCTTCTTGGCAAAAGCAAAGATTTGGTATAACCATATTCCGAAGCATAGCCTCAAAGAAAAAAAAAGAAAATTGTAGCTGTTCCACTGAGTAAAAAAATTAAAAGTGTTTAGAAAAATTTTGGAGATCGGTTTGGAGCAAAATGATTTGAGGTGATGAAAAACTGGGAAAATGTAGTGAAATAGCCGAGAATACGATACGTGCACCATAGACAAACTATCGATACGTGTAGGTAAAGACGGAGGGTCGGAGTCTACAAGCGTAAACTTTATCAGAACAAAATCAAGCGTGATATGGACTGAAGAGTTGCGTTACCCTTGCTTACATGTGCATATTGTCACACCACAGCTTCCAAGAAAGTTTTTCTATTCCCAAGAAAGTTCCATCGATAGCTGGACTATGACTCGACTACAAAATCATTATTTCAGCTACTTCGTTGCACTTCCCAGTTTTTTCATCACCTCATATCTGTTAACCGCCGATCGATTCCAATTTCGCCGAATTTAAATCGATTCTGTATTAAATATTCCGAGACACTTCTAATTTTTTCAACTCACTATTACAGCCCTAAATTTCTCTTTTCATCGATGCTATATTCCAAAATGTGGCAATGCCAAATCATTACTTTAGCCACGTAGCTGAACTTTTAGGAATGCGCAGTTGTTTTTGCAACGATCCAGCGTATTGAACGCCATCTTGTTCTCGGCTGAATGTTGAGCACTTTTTAGCCGCACGAAAACCCCAGCATATGTTGAGCTGACATGAGGAAAACACATGTTAACCCAATTCGACTTCCGTCAATGATGCTCCGCACGATTTCATCGAGAACGATGCGAGTCAAGATCTTTGAGAGTTGAACTTGCAAAAGAGGAGGCGTCAGGTGAAATTGAATTAGGTTTGCGTCTTAGTTTGATCCTCTGAAGTGTGACGTTAACAATGAAATTTGGGATGCGATCCCACACCAAGACGATGTTTTGAATCTCAAAAGGGCCATCAAAATAGGATCGCTATATCAGCAACTTTAGGATTCGGAGCTCACAACAAAATACGGCTCGAAGACAACAACGGGAAAATCGTCGCCAAAACATCTGCTAAGTGCACCAGACCCCCGACTTTTAATTTGCGACGGACATTTTCAAACAGGAGTTTCTCCCACACTCATTGTCAGTATCATTTTGGTGTAATTGAGTGGGCAACACTCAAGAAACGAAAACAATGGAATGGACTTTCAAGAGTTGTTGTCTTTGTTTCGGGTCGCATGTTCCCGAGTCCTAATTGTTATCAACAGCCGAAAAACCTAAACCGCCTCATTTCCTTACTCATTTGAAAGACGAAGACTCCTGATACTTGTGCATACATATGTCCAAGTGCAGTGTAAGGAGTAGACTGAGGGGGAGTGCACTATATCAGTGTCAACACCAATAATTAAGAGCAGTATTATATTACATAGGAACTTCTCTCTTCAAAGCACCAACAAGGGAACTCGAAGCATCACTCCTTACACTTAACACTCCAATTGCAACTCCATTACGCAGTAGTTTGCGAAGCAATATGTACGCCCTGTTTGCAATATGTGCACCAGTCAAAACGCCGGAATACTTGGGAATAACTACATGTGTATCTCATATTTGGGAACACCAAATGATGGCGCAGAAATCTAAGGAAAATTATTGACAAAAAAAAGTCTTCATAGGGTCTCCCTACTCAGAAATTCGTGGGGAAGTTTCCGAGAACGACAGCAGGAGTTCCCTGGAAACAACTGAGGAACTTCTCCCGAATCGAGGGGAGGCGAAGGGGACCTCCGGCTAGCAGGTCTTCCCTTGTTCTCCCGATTGCCAGTCTTCCCCAAGCTGTCGCAACCTAACACCCATGGGTCATTGATTTCACAAAAGTCGGCTGGCCGAAACTCATCGTTTTCAACAGTTTCCTGTTCTTCGAAAGCATTAATAGGGCCAAAAATATTTGCCTTCGTCGAAAGATCACGGAGAAACTTGTTATCTCCCCTGGACAGAGATACCTTACATCGCCCTTGAGTGGCACGTCTGCTCCCTCAACTTGCGAAGTGCGAGACCACCCCGCGACTAGCCCGTTTGTATCATCGTATACATTGCGGCTTTGTTCTCTCGTTCATCATGCTCGGGGGAGCCCTTGGGAACAACCGTGAAACGAACTTCCCTTGTTCTCCCCCGAGTCGACTGTTTCGAAGGCATTATCGTTGTGCATAATTCGAGGGGAGAGGTGCGAGACGTCCCCTTCCAGGGGGACGTCTCGCTTCTCTTCCTTCGACCGAGTGCTAACGACCAAATCAGGCCTATTGTCCTCGGGAATTTCCCCACAAATATCTGAGTAGGAGAATTTCCCCGCAAATATCTCCTTATACATGGAAAATTCGAAAATCAAATTCATCATAAACGATGCCTTTACGTACAGGTCTGTTGAAACGAGATTTCAAAAATCCGCTTCTAGGCCCTTCATCTTAAAGTGCTGTTGACAAGTAAGGAGTAAGTAAGAGTTTACACAGGGATTCTTGCTACACTCACTGGCTCTTGCAGTCTTTGCATTCGCAGATGTCATCAACGGACTGTGGCTCACCTGCCCAAAACCAGCGTCGCACACAGCGAGGGTTTTGGAAAGAGTCTCAACACAGCTAATTCTGCTCAACAATGGTTCCCCGGGTCCACTCTAGTGGGTGGTGAAATGATGATATCAACGTGGCAATCGACGATTGAGTGTTCGATGACCCCAGGAATAGCCTACAGCCCGTCGACACTCCTCGGAAAGGCGGGAAAACCTCTAGAAGTGGGTCAATGTGCCAGTTCCACAAAATTGGGGTCGCGCGAAGTCGACTAGCCCGACTTGACCGGCGGGAAGTGATCTATGTTTGTGTGAGCAGACAAATTCTGTTATCAATAGCGGTTCTATAGGATCACATCTAACAAATTGCTTCCAGGTGACACCTAATAAGAGGGCTCCACTATAGCACAATTTTCGAGTTTTTGGGAAACTAGCTCGGAATCAAATGGAAAAAAACGGCTACAAAAACAACTGTCCAAGCACACGATGAGTTCTTTTTTCTTAAGTTGTCATTTTTTTAGCTTTCTGAGAACGAAATCTTAGCTGGAGTCATGATCTTTTCGACTGGAAACTTGGCAATACTCTAGCAATGCCTATTATGCTCCCAGATTATCGATTTTACGAAAACAGTATTTTAAAAAATCAAAAAAAACCTAATTTTCACGCCCATCATAACAAAATCTTAACCATTCGAAAATTGAAAACAGCTACAGTTCAGTTCCGCAATCGCGTTCAGTCCTCATTATCACAATCGTAGAAGCGAAGCGGTTGTTTAAAAAAAATTCAACTAGAATCATTCAAACAACCGCTTCGCTTCTACGATTCTGATAATGAGACTTTGCGGACTGAACGCGATTGTGGAACTAGATGTTTCGTGACTCACATTCAAGATAAACCATCCAAGTGAAGATCGCTGGAACAGTGGTGGCGAGATAATATTTTTAGAGCGGGCCCTTCCGATCAAGGCCCGCTCTAAACGGAGTTATGGCTCCTCAAAAAAGAGGGCGAAAGTTTTGTGGACGAGTTGTCTCAGGCCATTATATCTCTTCATTCGCAGACTCTGCACGAGACTGAACCAGAATGAGGAGACAGACCGGCAAGGGAGTGAAGAACCACGAAGCGGCTAAAGTTCATCCATCTAGCCGCTATTGAGTTCGGAAATTAGGAAGTGGGTGTGGAGGTGTGGTCCGTGACGATGAATAACGGGGGTCGGCCCGAACGGGTCGCTTCATCTCTATATTTGGAGCAGATCTAATACTTTTCACGTGCCATACG